>JASDQU010192896.1:22683-33661 GCA_032191745.1 Picea mariana | reverse complement strand
ATGGGTTCTCTTACTGCACAAAGCGTCTTCCCGTGAGGGCTTTCACCATAAGGGGACCACTTTGGAGTTCATCCATATTTACTTCTTATCAACCATGAAAAAAACAATAATGAGTCATATTTACATCAAACACTATTGGGTCCATTACCCAAACCTTTGTGCTATGGGTCTTTCTTCAAGGGTTGACATCAATGACAACCAACCTTAATCAACAGATGTCTTAGTCTTCTGCAACTGTAACAAAGAGTTAATCCTCTCTTTCTCTTCAATGATCCCTAACTTTTCTTGTACTACTTGCTAGGGTCATAATGGCTAGCCTGCAAAAATTTCTTTCTAGGATCCTGCATACATTGGTTAGTCCAAAAATTATTTCTATGCATACATATAACATATCTTTCATTATTCTGATTAGATCTATTCATATCAAACATTCTTTCAACTAATAATGCTCTAGTTTTCAATCTAGGACAAAACCTATTAAGCATACCTAAATTCATACTTTAGAAACACAAATTTTCACTTCTTTTACTTCTACAAGGCATAAAGCTTCCAAATCTAAGAACTTTTAACTATTTTTACCTTTATCGGAGCACAAAGCTTACATATCTTACTTCTTTTCTTCAATATCAACCTCTTTTCTTGCAGATATGAATTCTTTCCTTCATATCTGTCCTTCCTTCTTCTACACAGAGATTTTTAGATTAAGTGGATCACTGCGCACTAGGGCATAGATCTACGCACAGATCTTTCACAATTTCAGGATGAATCTTTGCACAAAGCTTCTTCGGCTTAGTTCCAAAAAATCACAGTTTTGGGTCTTGACAATGGAACCATTTGTTGGCACAGGGGCAGACCCAGGGTTCAATGCTACAACAATGCACCAACAAAACCCTAGCTACCAGCCCTTTCGACAACACCTGTGAAGCAGATGAAGTCTCACCTGAGGTAGAGGTAGGGGTGGTTGCAGGACTTAGGTGTTTGCAACCTTAGCTGGGACACAGATCTGTGATTGTAACACTTAGCAATCATCTAGCATAGATTATTCATCAATATTCAACCCTCATGATACTTCAGAGATGGCACAGAGCATCGTAGTATGTACTTAGATCTAAGATAATTTAGTACTTAGCCACAACAAGATCAGATCAAGCACTAAGCATCTTACATACCAGATCTAGCATTCATTCATATCTCAAAAGCACAAAGCATAAATAGATCTATATAAACACATCAAGCACGTAGCAAAGAAAGAGATGAACACATCAGGTCGAGGCACAAAGCACAACACACACATTTACTGTGGTTCACCCCCACCCTTGGGCTACGCCCACAAAGTCTTCTTCTTTGTTAGCTTCAATTAATCAGGTTACAACACAAAGCCATTTGAATTTCTCTTCGCATAGGACAAAATATCTGGGCATCTCACTAGAACCTTCTTCCTTGCACTACAACACAAAGCCTTCTACAATCTCTCATAGGGACTTGCACTCAGCGTTGCAAGTCTTACACAAAGATGCACAAAGCCTTGATCACATAGATTCAACGCTTGGCACTTAGCCTACATCACATAGATATATCATCCCTCCCCTCTATATGGCCTATACATCTATATATATATACAAAATAGGCCTAAACATGGGTAAACCCATGGGCCGACATCCCAATCCCGTTACATTATCCCTAAAAACCCAAAAAGGACCCAAAAAGGGGTCTATCTTTTGTGATTTCCTCTTTGCGTTGCGCTCCATCTTTGAAAAACTGTCGAAGTCCCAAAAAACGATCAAATATGACCAAGTGTTCCTCAAAACTTGGTCAAGGGCCAACACCCTTTATCTTCCTAAGGCATTTTGTAATCTAGAAAACTTAAAACTAGTCCTATATTGTGAGCATGTGGGAATGTGTGGGCCCTTACAACTTCTTTAAACTCCTTAGGTGACTTACTCTAAAAATTTGAAAAATATCCTAGAATTGCATGCATGTGGGAATATGGGCCCTTATAACTCTTTTAAGGTTAATTTTCAACAAGTAAGTTGAGAGGATTGGCCTGTTTTTGAAAGTGATTTGATTTACCAAGGGAGATGAAGACTTATCTAAGCAACCTCTTTTTATGATTTCCAATATCACACTAAGGTGTGAGGAAAGAGAACCCTCCAATATTGGTTTAGATGTTCTTCTAGTCCCGATTTAATGTGATGACTTTGTAAAATGAAAGATTTGTGCTGAAATTCAAATTAAAAACCTTTTAATCCATCCACATTTCAATCAAGGAAATCAAAGATATTGTGGTTCCTTTTAATATCCCTAATTACCTATGTGTGATGTGGGTTTTATGTATGCAATAATGAGATATCAACCTACTTATATTGGCTTTTTCAAAGTGATAAAACCAAATATAAAATACTGAGTGGAAGTGGGAAACTCAAGCCTTACAATTTTGCAAAAATAAGACAAGAGCGTGGAAAAATCAGAAACAATTGCACACAATGCACATAATACGCGGTTGGAGAGTTATGACCTAGCACAGATGTGCATGGACAACGTGTCTATTCTTCTCAAACCTATGCACATTCATGGAAGTTGGTGGGATGGAAATTTTGAAAAAACTATCTTACTATGGGCTGAAATCTTGCTCTCAAAGTGTAAAATTAGGCTAGTTTTGACCCCTGCACTTGCAAACAAGTAAGAAAGAAAAATCTAAAAGCCTAATTGGAGTGAATTTTGATTCAAATCCCTAGTATGGTTTCCAATCTGTTGGGTTCATTTTTTCACAAGGGTGAGCAAAATTAACTATCTAGTTAGGATATCTATAAATCACAACAAAGAATTAGTTGGTCAGTGGCTCAACTAACATAAAGAAATAAGAAATAAACAACAATGAAACAAATCTAAACTAAGCAAGTAATAACTCTAAATGGATGCACAAAGAAAACAAAAGAGAGATATACCAAGTAAATTGATCTTCAAATTGATACTCCTTGGATAAATATGAGAACTTATGAGTCCCCTCTTCCTCCTTGGGAAGGCTCTTGAGTCCTCAAGTACAAAGTCTTCTTTCTACTATCAATGGATAACAAAGGAAAATGGTGAAGAAAAGAATGACGGACTACTCAAGAGGAGAGAGTCCTAACACTTCATATGGATGCCCAAAACTTTCTAAGAGGATTATGTCTTCCCAAAGCTAAAAATGATCAACATAAAAATACCCAAAATGCTTCTTATTTTTTGCATACCATGGCCCTTTATTTATAGGAGGATGGAAATCTTTTTATTAACTGGTTCCAAATGTGAATGAGAGGCCCTTGGAGGTACTTCCCATCCTTTTTAGTGATCCCAAGGAAAAATTTGGGGGCGATTTTGGGTATGGGGGAGATCCCCTTCATCCCAAAAGTGGTTGAGGCCTGACCAAACTCATCAATGTGTCGTTTCTCCATCCACGTGGGTCTTTATACTGTTATTCATGCACTCCATGAATTGTGTGCATCATACACCATGTCAGACAATGTGGATGTGTGTGCACTACTTTTCCTGAATGTGCACATATTTCCAAAACCACTTTTACATAGTTTTATGATTGTCTTTCCAAACTGAGTGTAATCCTTCCATGAATACTGGTAGTATGTTGTGTTCGTTTTAACTGTTTCTTTATCCATTGTATGTATTTTTGGTGAGCCATTTTCTGGTGATAACAAGAATGATAGGATAAATTTCTTTCAAATTAGTTTAAACATTAATGTATTCATAAAATTGCATGGCATACATCAAAACAATGTGAAAGGTAGTTTGGGATTTTTGTAACTCTGCATGGGAGAATAAACATAAAATAACAAGTGCACGTGTCCTATTTGACATATCATCTTTCCTCTCCAATAAAATTGGACCTTCGAAAAAGGCACTCGACAGTGGGGCTGAAACCCACTTGAGGAGAAGCTAGTGAAGGGACAAACAATTAGTTATAATGAGGGGTGAAGGGGTATATCCCAGAAGTACCGACGATGTTTCCCAACAACCATTCAAAATATGTCTGAGGTGTGATTTAATCCCACAACCACCACCTTGGGTAGATAAATCCTAGATTGGGCTACTAAGATACCTCCATCAAGCACGCCATTTATATTTTTAGCCTCAGAAATCGGTCATAGGCTGGATGCTTTCCAAGGGTTAGGTGACCCAAGGAGGCACACAAAGAACAACTGCACCTCGTCCTTTGACCCTTCATGGGTGTCTCCCTACCTTATGGTATATGAATGCTTGAGTAGGAGGATTTTCACACCCTAATTCACAACTTTCTAAGTTTCAAGTGCTCGAAATGATGATGGGGAGTTATTTGGATTCCTATCCCCAAAATAATAACTTAGACTACCAAATTCTTTTGTGTTCCTCCTATGGAGGTTTAGAAAGTGGGTTGATTATGGTTGTTTTTAGAATGTGAGAGTAGGCTGTGAAGCTAGGGTCATGGATTAACTTCATTTTTATGATGGTGTGCCAAAAGGATCTTTACTAAACAAGTGAAGCCCAACAAATAGTTTCAAGTATCTAGCAAAATGTTTTTGAGTGAGTGAGAGTGTGTGCAAGGAGTAGTGATGGTGAACATGTTTTTTAATAAGTTAAATTAATATTTTAACATGGTGGACATCGTGTGGTCCTTTACATGTCTTGTTTATATAACTTACTAATTTTTTTCAAATGATCCTTGCAAACAAAAAGAATCTCAAGCTAACATGGTGGATATGGAAATCCTTACTTTGACTCTTTTATATCCCTATGATGTTTTTTAATCTAAGAAAGCTTGAAAACTATCCCTAGATTGTGAACATATGGGCATGTGTGGGCCCTTCCAATGTTTTAAAATTCCTAAGTGATTTACTCTAGAAATTGAAACTATCCTAGGATTGTGCACATGTGGGCATGAGTGGGCCCTTACAAATATTGGATTTAAGTTTCAAAATAAGCTAAGAGGTATTGGACTCTCCTAAAGATTGTTTGATTTTTCTTTAAGGGAGATGAAGACTTGTTTAAGAAATATTTTTTTCTGATTTCCAAGATCATGCTAGGGTGCGAGGAAAAATCATACTCCAAGATTACTTAAATACGTTTCTAGTCTTGAATTAGTGTGATGACTTTGCAAAAAAAAGGTAGATAATAAAATTCACATGCTAAGATTTAGGCCATCCATGTGGAAAGAAAGGAAGTGAAATATGTAAAGGTTCTTTTTATCCTCCCTAAATGTCTATGTGTGGTTTTAAGATATGTATGCAAGAGTGGATCTCCAATCCTTCTTTTAATGGATTTTACAATAGTGCATAAATCAAATCTAAACTACTTGGTGGAGGTGATTTGCTCAAGCCTTACAAATAGAAAAAATAAGACCGGTGAGAGGCTAAACTAGAAAAAATTGTGCATACAGCGTGGATGGATGCAGACCGTGCAACTGTTTTCCCCGAACCCATGTGCACGCAGAGAAGTTCGTAGGATAAAAATTTTGAACTATTTCACTCAATGTGGGATGAAATCCTTCTCTCTGAAGGCAAGAATAGACTGGTTTTAACCCTTGAAAACACAAATGAGTGAGAAAGAAAAATTTAATATCCTAATTGGGACGAATTTTGATCCAACTCCCCAGTATGGTTGCCAATATGTTGGGTTATTTTTGTCACTTGGGTGAGAAAAAAGAGTTCCATTAACTATATAGTTAGGCTAGCAAGACAACACAACAATTTGTTAGTTCATTAGTGGTAAACTAAGTAGAAAGCAAGAAATGAAAAACAAGAAAATAAAACTAAACTAATCATGTAACAACTAGAATGGATGCAGACCGTGCAAGTGTTTTCCCCGAACCCATGTGCATGCAGAGAAGTTCGCAGGATAAAAATTTTGAACTATTTCACTCAATGTGGGATGAAATTCTACTCTCTGAAGGCAAGAATAGGCTGGTTTTAACCCTTGAAAACACGAATGAGCGAGAAAGAAAAATTTAATATCCTAATTGGGACGAATTTTGATTCAACTCCCCAGTATGGTTGCCAATATGTTGGGTTATTTTTGTCACTTGGGTGAGAAAAAAGAGTTCCCTTAACAATATAGTTAGGCTAGCAAGACAACACAACAATCTGTTAGTTAATTAGTGGTCAACTAAGTAGAAAGAAAGAAATGAAAAACAAGAAAATAAAACTAAACTAATCATGTAACAACTAGAATAGAGGCAAGAAAGAGACACACGGAATAACTACCAAATGAGATTGATCTTTGAATTGATAACACCTTGGAGAAATATGAGAACTTATGAGTCCCCTATTCCTCCTTGGGATGGCTCTTGAGTCCCCAAATAAAAAGCTTTCTCTCTTCTAACAATGGCTGAAAATGAAAATACAATGGTTAAGAATTGATAGTTGAACTTCTCAAGAGGAGAGAGGTGCAACACTTGCTATTAATGCTCAAAGAGTTCTAGGAGAGAGATGGTTTCTCAAAGACAAATTAAACAACATAATAATACTCAAATTGATTCTTAGTTTTTGCATATAATGGCCCTTTATTTATAGGAGGACGACAATATTTTTCCAAACTAGTTTCAAATGTTAATGGGATGCCTTTGGAGGTACCTCCCATCCATTTCGGTGATCCCAAGGTAGAATTCAGGGGCAATTTTGGGTATGGGGGAGATACAACCCATCCTATAATTCGTTGAGGCCTGACAAAAATCATCAGACTCATGACCCGTGCACTGTGCGCGTTGTACACCATGTTATCCTGTGCGGATGTGCGCACGCTGAAAGTGTTGAATACACATGGAACTTCAGAACCACTTTTTAAAAGTTTTGTGCTTATCTTTCCAAACTGAGTGTAATCTTTCCACAATTATTGGTAGTATGTTGTGCTTGTGTTGACTATCTCTTCATCCATTTTCTGTGTCTGTGGTGAACCATTTTTCATTAATAATTATGTACTCAACTTATCATTGTTGTATTGCATGATTGAGCACAAGGGAAGATATCTTGATGAAATGGTGAATGAATAATTGCATTGGTTGTATGAATTCACCTGACATAAACCATCACTTGATATTTCAAGCCCCACAACCCCATGTAAGTAGGTAGGTCATTTTGATTTCCTGCATTTTCATATTTATTTCTCATGGTAGTTAGATTCATTTCATATTTCATTTTTCTCTACTTTCATAATTATTTCATGTTTAGTTTAGAAATTTTTGAAAAACTGCTAAAATTTTATTTTCTATATTAGTTTCATTTTTTATTTTGATGTATATGGACTATTGACACTATTCTATGTGTAGGTTGTAATACCAAAGGTTCAGTTTATCTAAGTCCAACAAAACCCACCAGACATCAGCCCTTTCGACATCACCTGCTTATGTAGGTAGATGAAGTCTGACCTGAGGCATCTATGGGGACTACAAGAACCAAGCTTCTACAGTAGTAAGGGAATGGGTGGCAAAACTTTGGTTCATTCTTCCTGATTATGTTGTGAACATAAATCTGTTATGTTATGTTATTAACTTACATATGATTCAAATTACTATACTTATGATATTCCAGTTTACTATATAGATTTGTTACTATCACAATCATGAATCATTACACCATTCTTAACTATCATATGAAACTATTCTATTATGCATGCAAGTAGTATTCATAATCAAACATAGAAACATAGACAACATAGGATTCCAGAACATATCTTTATCATTCCTTTATTCATCCTTCTCAACCTTCGACTATTACATTCAATAAATTTAGACTTAGTATCAATCATACTGTAACATAACCTACTTTTCCATAATCAACCTTCATTAGAATAATACCTAGCTGAACCAACTGACTAAAAAATCTAATCTTCTAACCTGTTACATAATATCAAAATATAGGGATAAAAACCATAATCTACTCATCCCAAAAATATCCCATTACAATGCATGGCCAACTCAATTAATTGGCTATTCAATGCCTTTCCTCAGCTTTTCATCCTTCATGTCGCTTTTCTGCTATTGTTCTATTTATGGAATGTCGGGTTATCATTCTCCTTTTATGCTTTATTTCCTTTCTTTACTCTTCTAGATTTATTATTCGAAATTTGTTCCTCAAGATGCACGTTGTCTTCCTTGTTCACTCTTTCCTCCTTCTATGCACTTTCCCGTTGGATGTGCCTCAACTGTGCACTCTCTAGATTTACTTATTCCTCCATTCACTTTTCATATACTTAGGATTTTTCCTCAAAACTTTATCAAAAATGGAAAAAATTCTTTCAAGAATGCTTGTCCAAAAGGCCCCCAACAGTCACATGTGGCTCGTCCTGAGCCACTTAGGCCTGTTTCCTGATCTTCCATGTTGATATGAAGTTTTGAGAGGCCACATTTCCCCCCTCTATCTCTTTGATGATTTCAACCTCTGTTGTTGTTATCTTCTTTGCTCCTTGTGCGATTAAGTTTGTAATTTTGTCCTTCGCTTCCATCGCTTCTTTCTTGAACCTACCCTGCACTGTAGACAACTCTTCAATTACTTGCACTACCTCTTCTTGCAATGGTCCCAGTCTCTGTTGCAGGATATTTTGTTGATAAATCATTTTCTCCACTTCTACCTATGCCTATCGTTGAGCTAGAATCGCCGACATGTGCGCTATCAGTGGTAGTGTAGTTGACATTTATACTACCTGTTGTGCATGTTCTTGCACATCTCTTATCTTAGCCTCTACAACCTTCATCTCTAGGTATTCTACCAACACTTTCCACAACTGCGCGTTCTCCTCACAAAGTTTCTCACATTCACCCTCATTCTTCTTGATGTTGGAAACTATTGTGGTTCTTGTTCTCTTTCTTCTTTTGTGCACCTCGGGTGGTGATCATGGAATACTCCTTATATTTAAATATTCTATATATGATCGAAAGCCCTTAATTACTTCACCGATCATCTGCACTTGCTCCTCCATAGTCACTTTGACTACTAGGGGTACTTCTGGAATTTATTTATACAACTGTTAGAATAGTGCTTGGGTCTTCTTCACCATGCTCTCAACCTCATCCTTTTCCTTTACTACCATATCGACTCTCCCCTCATCCTCGCCTTTGTTCTTCAGATCCTCTTCTACTCTACCTTCAACTTCCCTCTTTTGTTGTAGTGTTGTTTCATACTTCTCCTTTAATTGGGATTGTTCATCCCTTATTCTTTCTAACTCCCTATGTTCTTCCTCTCCTCTATTTATGATTTATTGCACAATCCTGCTTGCAAGTCTCATAAATTTTTCATGGACATCCTTTAAATGACTATCTTCAGATGGCCCAATGCGTTTATTTGTTCATGCAACTCACCCACTGAAAAATCTAGCATTCCTGACTCAATATGTAGGGTTATGTACCCTAGTATCAACTGTGTTAGCGCTGACTACATGCTTTTTGCTTCTCTCCTTGGCCCTCTTGATGCTTCTTCACCAGACTTGTGCTCCTTCATCAAGTTTTTATCTTCCAGCATCTGTTGAAGTACGCCCAATTGGTCCTGTACTTTATTCTATTGTTCTTCTTGCTTCTTTGCTTCTTCTTCTCATAACTCTTGTGTAGAATCCCGTATCTAGTAGAAAATTTTGTTCATATCATCATTTGATAATATGTAAAATGGGGTCTGCCTCTGCGCCTTGGATTTATTGCATGACCCTCCTATTTTCTCTTCCCCATTATCCTTCCTTTTTGGTCCTGCTTTGGGTACCATTGATGTGCCAAGAATATCTCCTATGCCATTTGTCTGATCTTTTCCTTTGTCATCACTCAACTCCTCATCACTCTTGTATTGATCCTCCTACTCTTCTGAGAGCCCTATTGTTTCTAGTGGAATCTTTCACTCTTCCTCCCAGTCATTGATTATCAAATTCACATCTTCTGTTGTCAACCTATAAGTGGTTGGTAACCATTACTGTGATGGATCCTTATTATCCTGCATGTCCATATGGTGTATGCTGACTCTAAATCAGGAAATATCCTTGTATGCTATGATTGCTTCTTCGGATATGCATAGTGTTTGCACAATTGAAGAGGTGACCCTCTCCTAGTAGGTAAAGAATGTGATGTTACTATCAATTTGTCTTCTTTTAATTGGTGAATTCCATAAATTGGTATATCTTGCAGCCATAATGTTATTACCTGGATTGCGCATGCACTGGTAATACTCAGGTTCTTTCCACCCAACCAACACAGTAATAATGATCAACCAAGTATAATGAAATTCAATGCCCTTCTCCTGGGCCTCTATGAAATACTGTAAAAATTTGTTAACAAAAAGGGTAGCCCAGTTCATCTGAATTCCCACTATACATTTCTCTGCGACCGCAATGACGGTAGTTGGTACTTCATCTTTGCAAAATTTCCACAATAGTTTTTAGGAAAATACCTGTACCAAAAACCTCACATTATTATTGTTTATTTTTTTAACATCCATGCCCCTCTTTCCCCTGAATGTGTCAAATTTATCCTTCATTGTTTCAGAGAGGGATTTCTCTCCCATCTTAAGGAACAACAACCTCGAGTCTGCTCCTGCTTTGGGAAATCCTTTAATATATGAAATCAATGTAGTATCTATTGATATTGGGGAATCGATCCAGAGTGTCCCCCCATGAATGAATATTAATAGCAACTTCACACATGCATTGATATTTATACTCCACCTTAAATGTGGAATGTCAAATAAGTTCAATATTCCTGCCTTATGCAACCCTGATGCCCACTTCTGTGGCTCAATCTGGATTGCTCCCATCCCTGGGATGGTCCTTGTGCATAAATAATGATCCCTTGCTAACTCAGGGAATTTTTGTGTATCTATGATATCATGGTCCATAAACTTGAGGTTGGAAAGCTTCCTAAACATGTTTTTGTCATAGATTACGATAGCGAGAACTGGTGCTACCAGAACTGGGTACTTTGCATTGGTTGGTATATTTATCTATGGTGCATCATCCACCCATGGTGTTAAGTATTCTCTATGAA
>JASDQU010192895.1:3335-15210 GCA_032191745.1 Picea mariana | reverse complement strand
CATGTCTCGTTCCCATATAACATAATTTGATCCATTCAAAAAACAAGATTGATATTCAAAGCCATATTTGATATCTAGATAGATCTGATACCTTTCCACAAGTATAGTCAATAAATCATAACCCATAGTCAATCACAAAGCTGATCCAACTCAACAAGATTTGCATAAAACAAGCAAGGTCACAACCAGTCGCTTTGATACCATGTTGGAGAAAGGCTGTAACCCGATATGAAACAAATAAACAGAACTACAGATAATCGAAGAGGAATAACCTTAAAAAAAAAGTGGTGTCTAAATACACCATTACAACACTTAAGCATATCGTATTGTGATCAAAACATCACAATGCATATTGAACATGGACACCATGTTCAAAATTGGCATATAACACACATGATAATGACCCAAGGGGTTTTCTATTTATAGATTCAATATCTAACCAAATTCCTTGGAAACAAGAAGATATTATCCACATACAACCGTTGATGGTTAGAGTTGACTCCATCACATCCACGTTGTCTAGTTGGCTCAACAAGAATGCTAGAATTGACCATACATGTGTCCAACTCACAATCAATTTCTCGGCTAGTCGATCCACCGAACGCCTGTCTTTAATTACTGGTTGATTTTCCAACCGACTTGATTGTCGACTACTCAACCCACTAATGTAGATATCTGGTTGATCGCCTAATCGACTATTTCTAGATGTTGGTCAACCACCCGACCAACTGATTCTAGGATAATTTTGATGAACCATCAAAACTTGAGGTTCCAACAAGATTCACCTACATAGGTTGCATATTATTCTTTTCTCTCCTTGGGTCAAAACTTGGGAAGCAACCCTTGAGCAATAAAACTATGTATCTGGAAAACCATCTCCCATCTCAAATTCTACCTAAATCCACACTAGATTGTATAGAAATGAAATCCATCCTTTGGCCAATACAAAGAGTTCTACAAATGTACCCTAATATAGGTACCCAAAACCTTAACATCCAATGCATAAGTGTGCACTCAAAGATATTAATTTCTACATGAAGATATTTTCCACATATAACTGTCAATGGTTATATTTGACTCCATCAAATCCATGTTGTCTAGTTGGCTCAACACGAATGATGGAATTGACCAACTTGGGGAGAAACCCTTGAGAAATACAACTATGTGTCTGGAAAACCATCTCCCATCTCAAATTCTACCTAAATCCACCCTAGATTGTATAGAAATGAAATCCATCCTTTGGCTAATACAAAGAGTTCAACAAATGTACCCTAATATAGGTACCCAAAACCTTAACATCCAATGCATAAGTTTGCACTCAAAGATCTTAATTTCTACTAGAAAACTTACCCACTAGTGTTGTTTCCTGGAATTATAGAATTTGACCTAACACTATGTCTTCCACTAGGATCATTCTAATTTGGTTTGATTTCAATTTTAAAAACTCCACTTTCCTCTTCCTCCTTCTTTGCTCACATTTTGTGTTTCTACCAACCTGCTTTACTATATTGGGACTATAGTCCCTAATAAAAAACATACTAATTCCTCGACGAACAAATCCATAGACTCTAAATCTAGCTCATCCACCCTCCTTCATAAGTCATTGCTGTAAGGTCCATGGAAGTTGGTTTCTAGAGAGAAAATCATAGGATCCTTGGATAGGGAGTAAGGGTGGTATGCTTGAACTGAAGCATCAAGTTTGGCAAGTGCAAGTTGGTGAGCATATACTTTCGCAAGCTTGGAGTGTGGGTCATTCTCGCCTCCCATCATACACATATCATGTTTGGCCTTTGGTAGGGTACCATCATACTCCCTATGAATCCCATAAATGTCACCGTTGGACATGGATTCTCAACGCTATGTGGTTTCCAAAGACCCATTCCTATGAAAGTATGTCAATGTAATCACTTTCATGAGGAGATACCTAATAAAAGAGATAAGAGTGGATCATTTAATTTGTGAGAATATGGATCACCCTTAGATTTATTCTTTAGCCTTGGATTATGACTTCCTATATTTGAACATTCTCTCACCTCAAACAATCTCCATGAGCTCATAATGTCTTCTTGTGAAAGAAAGGTGTAGCTTTCACCTAGGTGTTTTATAGGATTTCGACAATAGTCAACAAATTGTTTTGCCTCCATCTTTTCCAAATCATATAAATATATATTAGTCCATACATAATTAAGAGAGTGATCTCTTAATTAATGACATGGTAGAGACCAAGTAATATTTTGATAACTGAAGTTCAACAATTAATRGATTTAATATTGTTTGTCCATGTGTTTTCAATTAGTRGTCATTGTGACATTCTAACAAGAACTCCTAAATTTTCATAAATTAAACCATGATCAGGATTTCAAATATTTAAATTCTAGATCTCCTAATAAAATCCCAACATATAATCTTAACCATAGACCTTCATCAAATTCATTATCTCTTGGCATTTTGGATGTACCCCTTAAAATATTCCAAATAAAAAAATATGACATAAGCTCTCGACCATAATAATGGATTCAATTGAAAGATCATGCTATAATTTACAATACACATGGTGGAGCTCCAATGAATTAAATAATCCCACATGGATATGCCTTGGTCCCCAAGTCCCTCCTTAAAAATTATCAACCTACCTTCATTAACCTTTGAAACCACTCCTAGCTCAAGTCCCTCCTTAAAAATTATCAACCTACCTTCATTAACCTTTGAAACCACTCCTAGCTCAATGGTGACTATTGATCTATTTGATCACTCTTGTCATGTACCAATTTTCTCATGTAATAAATAAAAGGAAAGTTCTTGAAATTAAGGATTATATGTAAAAAGTTAAAAGTAATGAGTTGTCTTGTAATTGTGTAATAATGAAGAGTTATGATGTAAAATAAATAAAGGGTTGTTACTTTTCATTATGTAACCCTTCATTTACTATTTATTTGAAATTTGGCCATTAGATTAGAGAAGGAAAATGAATATTGAAAGATGTCAATGTCAAGAGAAAAGCCTAGCTAGAGTTGTATTTGGGTGGTGACCACCCAATATAATTATTCCTTATATGATAAGTCAATATAGGGTCTCCTATAGTGATATTATTTATTCCTTATTTGATAAGCCAACATATGATCTCTTGTAGTGATCTTTGCAAGGAACAAGCCAAGCCTTGTATCAAATAAGTCCTTGGTACATGTGTTGTTATTTAAATGGATATTAAAAAATAAATCTTCTTTAAATTAATGAAGTATCATGGAATATTAAATTAATGTTATGCAATAAAATGAATTGTTGATGTTGTCTTATGCTAATAAGAATGTTTATATTGATAACTATATCGAATTAATATTATGTGATTTTTTTTTGCACAGGGATTATTGACATGCAAATTATGAATTAAAAAAAAAAAACTTTAAACAAGGAAAATGATCCTTCACATTTGGTATGAGAGTCTAAGTTCATATTTCTCAATTTAAATAAATAAATAATAAAAAAATAAATAACATGTTCACAAATATTATTATAAGACTTTACTTTATCTATTGATGAGTTTCTCTAATGATGCCTTACTTGGCATTCATGAATTGATAAAGAATATAAACCATAAATATTGAATGTTGATATACACATACCATTCTATAAATACAATAGTGAAAATGTAATAGTGAATCTCCATGTTTTCTATGGATTGAGTGATAGAATTTGAAAAAAAAGGTAGTACTTGCAAATATGATGTAATAATATTTATTTAAGCCAAAGATGAAATAATGTAGATATACTTCATCATGCTAAACTTGTAAATTATGCAAGGTAGTATGTGCATGCTTTTTTATTGTTATGTATANTGTCTTGTAATTGTGTAATAATGAAGAGTTATGATGTAAAATAAATAAAGGGTTGTTACTTTTCATTATGGAACCCTTCATTTACTATTTATTTGAAATTTGGCCATTAAATTAGAGAAGGAAAATGAATATTGAAAGATGTCAATGTCAAGAGAAAAGCCTAGCTATAGTTGTATTTGGGTGGTGACCACCCAATATAATTATTCCTTATATGATAAGTCAATATAGGGTCTCCTATAGTGATATTAATTATTCCTTATTTGATAAGCCAACATATGATCTCTTGTAGTGATCTTTCCAAGGAACAAGCCAAGCCTTGTATCAAATAAGTCCTTGGTACATGTGTTGTTATTTAAATGGATATTAAAAAATAAATCTTCTTTAAATTAATGAAGTATTATGGAATATTAAATTAATGTTATGCAATAAAATGAATTGTTGATGTTGTCTTATGTTAATAAGAATGTTTATATTGATAACTATATCGAATTAATATTATGTGATTTTTTTTTGCACAGGGATTATTGACATGCAAATTATGAATTAAACAAAAAAAACTTTAAACAAGGAAGATGATCCTTCACATTTGGTATGAGAGTCTAAGTTCATATTTCTCAATTTAAATAACTAAACAATAAAAAAATAAATAACATGTTCGCAAATATTATTATAAGACTTTACTTTATCTATTGATGAGTTTATCTAATGACGCCTCACTTGGCATTCATGAATTGATAAAGAATATAAACCATAAATATTGAATGTTGATATACACATACCATTCTATAAATACAATAGTGAAAATGTAATAGTGAATCTCCATGTTTTCTATGGATTGAGTGATAGAATTTGAAAAAAAAAGGTAGTATTTGCAAATATGATGTAATAATATTTATTTAAGCCAAAGATGAAATAATGTAGATATACTTCATCATGCTAAACTTGTAAATTATGCAAGGTAGTATGTGCATGCTTTTTTATTGTTATGTATACTAGGTATATACCTTTTCACGTTAAAATTGTAATGAGCAATCATATTATGTGTCTTATTTATTGTTGTTATATCAATTAGTAGGTAGTACACACAATTTTTATAGTTGTTACATCATTAATGACTAAAATGCAAAATGTCATTCAATTAATGAAAAAACACTTGATGATTACAATAGTGATGTGAATGATTAAATTATATATTATAAAAATAATATCAACTCTCCATTTTCTAACCATAATATATATAGGAATTTCCAATGTCTAGAAAGATCAAGTTTAGACCTAAATCATAGCCACGTTCAATTTATGGTAATCAATCTGTTAGACATTTTAACTTGTGGAGAAGTCACTTTTGTATGAAAGTCACAAGGGAGTGATGTGTCCTAGTAACATTATAGTTGATTAATTGCATGATGGTATTGGTTATGCTTGTGCATATTATTTACTAGTGATTGTCATTTGCATATTCATGGACTCTTGGAGTTGTGATGATGTAAATGAATTATGGTTTGAAAATTTTGAATTATAGGTTATGCTTTTGCATATTAATTATTAGTGATTTCTATTTGTATATTTATGGACTTTTAAAGTTGTGATGATGTACATGAATTATGAGTTGAAATTTTTGAGTATTGGATATATAAAGAAAGAATGAGAAAAGAAATAAGATTTTAGAATCATAACCACAAAATAATATATAATGTTTATATAACAATTTAATGGATAGCATTTTAAAATATTATTAATAAAAAAAAATGTAGTTTGAATGATTGAGATTAATATAATATACATATATTATTATATTGATATTAAATTTTATAAAGGATGGAAACAAATTACTTTGTATAGAAGGAATACATTAAGTGGAATCATGTCAAATTTATGGGAGGAATTACATGAACTCAAAAGTATGAGACTTATTAAAGTGAAGAGAGATTCGATACTTACATGGTTTTTATCCATTTTTTAATAAAGTATGAAGTATTACATATAAACTTATATTACAATAGTGTAGTGTTTGGTTTTTATCTATTATTTTAATAAAGTATGAAGTATAACATATAAACTTATATTACAATAATGTAGTGTTTCGAGTTTTTATTTGAATTATTTATAATAGTGTAGTGTTTCGAGTTTTTATTTGAATTATTTATATTAGTATATTTTTACTAATGAGAGTAAAAGTTACTTAATGATCCATACAAAGTAAATTCGTAAGTTTTAAGGATTATATGGCATATAATATGAAAAGGTTACTTAATGATCAATATAAAGTAAATTTGTAAGTTTGTAAGTTTGAATGATTATATGACATATAATAATTCGTAAGTTTGAGGATTATATGGTATATAATATGAAAATGTAATGTTACTTAGTGATCAATAGAAAGTAAATTTGTAAGTTTGAATGATTATATACCAAATATGAGAAAATAGAAGAAGAATTGTGAAAATGGATGTGATAAAGGTTAATTATGTGAATATTTATGTTGAAGATTGGGTAAAGTTTGTTTATATCAAGAGTAAGTATTTAGGAAATTTAAAAAAAATAAAGATACTTCTTAAAAGGATATATAAGAAAAAYAATATAATATATTAAAATAAAGTTTAGAAAAAAGAATATGCTCAATATAAAGAAAACAATATAATATATCAAAATAAAGTTTAGAAAGAAGAATACACCCMAGAAAGGATAAAAGTAAGAYGGAAGAATATTTAGTGGAGCCAATATATTTTACTATATTTTAGAAAAAAAATTACACGTATAAAGAAGGAACATCATTAATAATATTTGGACATTTAAATTAAAAAATAAAAATAAAAGAGTAAAGTTATTATTATTACAAATATCTTGTTTTAATTATTTTTTCCCAGACTAAGTAATTGAAAACATTTAAGGGGACAKAGTTGCATTATATGATTATTATGTTAGATTCATTTGATAATTGAAGTGGAGAAACATTACACGTGTAGGGTACTTTTAACTATTATGAGAAAATTCTTTAGCTATTATATATTTTCTAACTTGATTAGTYTCTCATTATTATCCTTTATGAATATTTTTTCTATAAAAAGAGTAGAGCACTCTCATCTTTAGAAGGGATAGAGATGAAGATGATGTTGGAGAGTTATGTGAAGGTCATAATAATTTATGAGGATTACATTAGATTATGCATCATGAGAGGCGATACCTTAGACATGGGTGTGATACTAATATGATTGTTATATTATATTAAATTTCATTTCCATAAGAACTTAGAATTTAAATTGAATTGTATTATTAAAGAGCCACATCTTGTTAGACTTTCTAATCGATAGATTTGGAGAAGAAACACTCAATAGCTACACCACTATTGTAATACCCCCGTTTCCTCCAGTTTGTAAATATAACTATAACAGGTCAAGAGACTATGACAGCTTAGATATGTGTGAATGTTTGATTTGATGAACCTTTTGTATAAAAGGACAATGTATGCATTTTTTGTTATTAATAGAAAATGGATACATGTTGCATAATTGATGAAAGGGGGGGTTTGTCAAGATAGACCATGGATGCTATGAGAGAGATGGTGATGGGAACCGTAAATGGTTGAGATGACCCCCCCCCCCACCAAACCAATACCTTACTGGAATTAATGGCTCAGACCTAGAACAGTTCTCTGACTTAGAAATGAATTTCCAGTCAGAGTGGTAGCTGGAAGAGTCCTCCTCAAGAGTCAATGAGGAGATGGGGTAGAGTACCCATATGCAAGACTTCCAGACCTGACCACGAGCTAGGGATTCAGACCCACGCAACCTTTCCGAGGAAGGAAAGAAAGAGGTAATTCATGGGCATAGGCAAGAGAATGAGCAAGAGATATGTGAAGTGAGCAGAGTCGAAAGACCAATCTCAAGAAGAGAAAAAGAACAATTACAACTCTTTGGTTTGAGGAAGAACTGGGAAATAAGCTCTTTCTAGGTGCAAGAAGCTATTGGTAGGGTTTTCGTTACAAGCTGATAAATGAGGCTGACGAGTGACTATGGAAGTACTCATGCAGACCTCCTTGCTTGGTATAGAGAAAATCGATTTCCAAGATCTTGTGGGAGGAGGAGAGTAACTTCTACCCTTGACTGACATTGAGCAAGAAGAAAGAGTCTCTCTCAGAGCATCATGGTCTAGCTCGGGGGTGGCCAACGATAAATCCATCAGGAGTGGCTGTGCCTATGGTTGGGTGGAAATAGACACCCCTTTCAGCAGTCGCTTCACGGTTTCCAGTTTCTGATAAGTATCTTCATACTCTGTATATTGAAATGGAAATGATGGTTGAATATGTATATTCATCCATCTATGGATGAGTTATGTATTGAATGATTAAGGTAGAAATATGGATTATCTCTCTATGAACTCATGCTTTTGAATGGTCGTTTGCTTGCCTCAATTTATCAGTTAAAGAGTCGTGGGGTGTAATCCTACAAGAGGGTTGGGGTAGGATTTATTGGAATGTTTAAGTCCTGTTGGTCTCTAAAATCTACCCTCACAGGAATTCCAAGTTCAAACCCTGTGGGAGGAGGGTGCCTCCTTCAGACTCTTCACCGTATGACCGAGGGCTCATGCCCATACACCTAACCATTTATGACTAAATGAATTTGCACGTAAGCCCACAAGATTTTTCAAAGGACCCATGTAACCAAGGTCTGGGAACCCTACGCTAGGCTCGGAAGGAGCCAAGCCTTTCTGACTTCGGAACTCTGGGAGTTCGGGGCTTCAGAGTGTTTCGACCCGACCATTTATAAACCCGCCGAAGCCCACTGGTGGTCATGGTTACCCACAAGGTTGACTAGCGCCCGATGGTCTCCCTAACCGTGGTAGACAGATCTGTCTCATCGTTAAACCTTGACCCATTTACCCATCACAAAGTAACGTGAAATAATGATATGACGATATTCATGAGTCCCCTTGACCGTTGGATCTACGCAAAGGTAACTTCGGTGAAATCCCACTTTGGGAGAAAAAAGATGTTATAGCATCAAACTCCCCAAACGCCAAAATTACGAAGTGAGGAGAGTCGTGGATATGGGTAGTTCATTAAGAACCCCTCTTAACTGTCCGGTTATCCAGAGGAGGGACCCGTGTACGGTACTTTGGGAGAGTGGCATGGCCATAAAGCCAAAACCATCGAAGGGAGGAGTTGCGAAGTAATGAGAACCATATATCTAGGGATCCTTTGGGATCTTCCCTGGCCGTTGGATTTATACCAAGGTCATCCCGGCATTGACCACTTCGAAAGAAAGGGAGTGGTAAGCAAGTGGAGCACCCGAACGTCGAATTCGCGAAGTGATAAGAGCCATAGATTTGAGGACATTTTGGGATCTCCCGTGACCATCATATCTAGACGATGGTCAACCTGACACTAACCAATCCGGGAGCAAGGAGGAATTCACACCATGAATCCCCCAAACGTAAAGTTACGAAGTAACAGAGGTTGTAGATCTAGGGGTTACATGGACATGCCTCAACTGTGAGATCGAAGGACTTGAAAGGAAATAAGTCCAGGGTGACGTGGCACGATGACGTCACCCAAAGTGATGTGGACCTATGTTTGATGTGCCATGTGTCACATGGATTCAGATGTTTCACAAACCCTATGTGCCTATTAAAACATGACACGTGTCACCCACTGTAGGGGTGATGTGTCCTCTCTGCCTTGCCGTGTGTCATCTTTTGCAATTACTTGTTTGCTCCATGTGGAGGGAGGAGTATTTGAGATCCACCTATAATTTCCGTCGCATCTAGTACGTCACCCTATGCGAGAGTGGACTGTTCGAGATTTCGAGACTTCAGGACTCTGGGGGTTTGAGATACAGTGTTGTGGGTAAGGTGAAAGGCTCGAAGGCTGGAGCCACGTGGAGAGATTCCAAGACTTTGGGAGTTCGTGACTTCAGGACTCTGGAGGTTTGGAATACAGTGTCGAGGGTGAGTCAAAAGGTCTTAAGGCCAGAGCCACGTGGTGATATTTTGGAATCCTTCGGGAGTTCGGGAATTTGGGACTCCAGAGGACATGTGTGAAAAAAATAAAAGGGATGTTCAACGCTAAAGTGTCGAACACCAAATTATCCTCTAGCTTGTGTGTTAGATGAGGATTAAGTCTCGCCATTGGTTTGGATGGTGGATGGACCTTCCTTGCAGGAGGTAGGAACCTGGAAATGGTACGAACAAGATGGATCCACCTAGGTGCCATGTGGCCCTCAACCAATGAATGCCAAAAGGACTTCGTGAAGCCATAACTTGTAAACCATAGGTTGTATTAGAGCCTGGTAACATTCATTAGAAAGCTACGAGCGAGTAGAAGAGGATGAATCATCTCGAAGAGATGATTCGAGATGATTTGAGTAGGCAAAATTTTGATGCCCCATCCCTAGAAAGGGTACTTAGGGGTCAATTGTGTTACAAATTGGTATCCAAGCATGGTTATAACACTTGGCCTGCTTGTGCTAATGAACGAGTCGCTTAAAAATATTATTTAAAGAACTTTTCGGGTGACACCCTATTTTACGCCATTCCTAGGAGGATTAGTTAAACCTCTATTGAAGAAAGAAGTGGAACCTTCTATTGTGGTATATGTTTTGAAGAAAAAAAAATATGGGTTGTGTGTTGTTCATAAACTAGTAGATCATTAACTAACATAAAATTTTTTATCAACACTAAAGCAATGAATGGACCATAGGAAAACTACAACATAAAGTATAGTGACACACCATGAATTGGGGGAAAGCTCCCACAATAGAGAGTAAGAATCTGATGAAAGGAGGGCACTGGAAACCCCTCCAGATTTGGCTGAAACTGTAAGAAGCCTCATGGAATAATTACAGAGTTGTAAGGATGACAATTAAAGGTTGATAAAAGAGCAGTAAAAACAAACTGAAATTAATGCATTGCTACTGCAAAGCTTATCAGATATACAAAGGAAACTACAACATGGACCAACAACCAGTCATGTGGACATACATCATACGAAGAAACCCCATAGTTCACCTGAGATATGAAAGAATGGCCCTGAAAGTGGCCATACAAGGAGGAGCACCTCAAAGAAGGCCCAACATGGAGCCAAGATACACTCATCGAAAGAATCAGCTGGTGAGGAAACTGAAAACTCCAAGGAATCTTATAGTAGAAAAAACTAATTCACATTCCCAGAGGAAAATAAAGAAGAGGAAACATTCCAAGAGTCATGACCCTGAAGAGTTCAAGAAATACAAGCCACCCACTTTCAATGGAAAAATTAAGAAGGGGAATAAGCAGAAGTTTGACTGCTTGTCTTGAAGAAGTACTTTAGAGTCCATGACTACTATGAAAATTTAAAGGTTCGAATAACCATTTTTAACCTGAATGGAAAGGCCTCCATTTGGTGGGAGGACCTTAGGAACGTGAAAGAAATCCATGAGAAGGACTTGTCATGGAAACAATTTGAGAAATACTTCAAGAAGAAGTATTTGTCAGAGAAATAGATTGATGGAAAGACCAAGTAGTTCTATGAACTCAAGTTGGGACAACTCACAATAGAGGAATATATCAATAAATTCCTTGAGATGATAAGGTATGTGCCCTACATCAAAGATGAAAAGGTAAATATGCAATGATTTGTTAGTGGAATAACTCAGTCCTTTTGAGACAAGATTGAATTCGATGATCCAAAGACCTTAGAAGACACTATTCAGAAGGAAAGGTATTGCTATGAGAAATTCAAGAACAAGACAAAACCTCACAAAAACTAGAAGAAGAAAAGTAGTTCGGGATTCAAGAAAAAGGGGTTTAAACCCTCAAGATTCAAGAGCTATGGGAAATTTTCTATGATGAGCCTTCCTACTAAAAGTGTATACCAACAAAATTTCCCCTCTCAGAGTGGAAATAAACCCTTTGGAGTAGCCCAGGTAATACATATAACACAAACAGAGAACCCTTGAAATGTTGGGGTTGTGGAGAAGAACATCTGCTGAGGGATTGCCCGCATAGGAAATACAATAGTAGGAGGGTATACAACCTCCAAGAGGCTACCACAGTCAATGATGTGG
>JASDQU010192894.1:15934-32436 GCA_032191745.1 Picea mariana | reverse complement strand
ATTACCATTGGAGTGGGCATGGTTTTTCATTCTGTCATGCCGAACTTTTTTAGTATCTCCACAGTATATTTTCCTTGACTTAGGAAAATATCATCTGTCTTGTGCCATAATTCTAGTCCCAAGAAGTAGTGCATCAAGCCCAATTCCTTCATCTCAAATTTAGCAGTCAATGCTTTTTTTCACTCAACAATGAGTCTCTATAAACTGACAAGAAAAGTATCATCCACATATAGGACCAAAATCAAACACTCATTGCCATCAATGTGAAAATATAAGTTTGGATTAGAAACACTTTTGTTGAAGCCCAATCTCATCAGAAATCCATCCATTTTCTCGTACCAAGCACATGGTGCTTTCTTTAGACCATATAGGGATTTATTCAACCTGCATACATGAGATCTTTCGTTGTGTACAACATATCCTTTTGGCTTCTCAATATAAACTTCTTCCTCAATTTCATCATTGAGAAAATCTGTCTTTACATCCATCTGATGTAGCTTCCAACCCATGGAAGAAGCTAGTGAAATGATAGATCGAATGGAGGTGTATTAGGCTACTAGTGCAAAAGTATCGTCATAGTCAAATCCCTCTACTTGTGAAAAACCTCTGGCCACAAATATTGCTTTGTATTTTTCGATGCTTCCATCAACAACATGCTTGATTTTATAAATCCACTTGGAAGTCACTACAAACTTTCCCTCTGGTCTTGGAACAACATCCCATACATCATTTTTTAATATAGATTGGTATTCTTCAGTCATGGCATCTTTCCATACTTGTTCACCTGAAGCTTCTCCATGACAAGATGGTTCTAAGTCAATAATGTGGGTCATGGCTAAAAGATAGCTTGAGAATCTCTTTGGTCTCTTTCTCTCTCTGGTTGTTCATTGTGGGGATTTATGCCTTTTTGCTTCTTGTAGAGTTTGTCAAGCCCAAGAAGGCCTTTTATTTCCAACTATAATATCTATGGGTATATTGCTTGGATCAACTGAATCATCTAGATCAACTGGATCAACTAGAGCTATTGGATCATATGGAATAATATTTGTCTCCCTCTAAACTGCTAAAGGGGGAGAAGGTATTGTCTCACTATCAATTTCCATCTGAGCTTCTCTAGATTTTTGGAAGGCTACTTCTTCTTCAAAAGTAACATCTTTACTTACGCCAATTTGTCTCTGACCAGGAATGTATATTCGATATGCTTTTGAGGACTCACTGTATCCTACAAATGTGCCCTTTCTTCCTGAAGGTTTTAGCTTGGATCTCTTTTCTTTGGGCACATGAAAATATACTGAACATCCAAATATTCTGAAGTGTCCAATCTCAGGCTTCACTCTGGTGAAGGATTCTTCTAGAGTAATGTTCTTCAGGATCTGATGAGGACTTCTATTTTGAACATACACTGCTGTCATGCATGCTTCAGCCCATAGGGTCATATGTAGGCTTTGATCATGAATCATTGCTTTGGTTGCCTCAATGATAGTTCTGTTCTTTCTTTCAGCAAACCCATTTTGTTGAGGGTTGTAAGGAACTGTGAACTCCCTCTTGATCCCTGCTTAAATACAAAAACTGTTGAATTCTCTTGAGGTGTATTCTCCACCATTGTCTGATCTCAATACTTTGATTTTTCTTCCAGTCTCGTTCTCAACCTGAGCTTTGAATTCTTGAAATTTTACAAGGAACTCATCCTACTTCTTTAGAAAGTAAATCCAAGTTTTTTGGGAGTGATCATCTATGAAGAGTACATAGTATAAGTACCCATTCAGAGATGCAACAATCATTGGCCCACACACATTTGAATGTATCAAGTCCAATATTTCCTTGAATCTATTTTCACTGCTTGAGAAGGATCCTTTAATATTTTTTTCAAGGGAACAACCTTTGCAAACACGTTTATGATGAATCTGTATTTCTGTTAGACTTTTTACCATTTTCCCTAGATTTGGGAGAGCTCTATAATGAATGTGAGAAAGTATTCTATGCCATAGCTCACTTAGGYTGATAGTGTCATGTAGTAGGGCCTGGACTGGTTTGATGGTTAATTTGTACAAGCTGTTTTATCRGATGTCAATTACCTTGGCAAAAMTTATATGATAGTATTTGTGCCATGCAAGGACTCTTCCTTCTAAGAATGTAATTTTGTAGCCCTTGTCTTCCAAAGAAGAAATAGAGACAAGGTTTCTCTTCATTCCGGGTACATATCRTACTTCTTCTAATTTAAGTTGCATATCCGAGTCTAGTTGGAAGGTAGAAGTTCCAACTCCTCTTACATTTTATCTGGCATCATATACACGAACAACATGTAGATGTGTCTCTTTCTCAGTGGAATGTGTTAGGTTATTTCTAAKACTGGTCTTGTGCCTGGAGGCACCACTATCAATTAGCCAAGTATTATCACTGGTAGGGACCATAYCTGAGAGTGATGAGATGTTGATGTCTTAATTTCTTTGAGGTMTTGTTTTCCTGGAACTGATTTTGCTYRAATCATCAAGTTTTCCTCCCATTATGATTTTTCYMATTTTTGGATTCTTCACAAACCCTTGTCAACTAGGCTAGTAAACCTAACAGATAGGCTAGGCTAGCACTTTTAGGTTTAGTTGGAATTATGATTGCCAACAATAAGCCTTTTAAATATAGTAGAACACTAGTGAGGTGAAGATCTCCTTCAAGGAGTTGCAGAAACCCTAATTCTGAAATTTCTGTAGAAATTAGCGAAACCCTAGAAACCCTAGGGCCAAAAAGTCAAAATGCTCATAAATGCAATATGAAGCTTGCTGGACGTGCACTGAAGGATGTCATACACTCCTATCCTCTTTTTATCCCCAACATCAAAGTTCCAAGTTCTGAAAACCCCTAGAAGGGTAGGCCGTACAGATTTTATGGAAACCCTAGGAGGGTCGTACGGTTTCTATAGGAGAGAGAGAGAGTATGGATAGAAAATGTTTGTGCAATGGGTTCTTCAAGACCTATGCTCTGATACCATGTTGATTTTTCAATAAGAAAGGTTAAGCATGGATTTCATTCCATTTTTAGCATTTAACCATAACTAATAATGTTGCAACAACCAAGATCACAAGAAGAAACACCAAGCACATGAACACAAGAAGTATCTTGGGAAACCCTTCTCAACAAGGGAAGAAAACCCAACCAAAATAATTTGCTATATTCTTCAAGAGAAATAACTTCACTACCAATGAAACCTAGCACATAAGAGGGTGCTCAAACGCTAGAAGACTAGTGCCCAAGAGAGGTCCACACTTTTCCCAAGAAGGTGTACTTGCTGAAATTTCCAAACTCACATGAAAGATATGATTCCTTAATGGGGAATTTACCTTTACTTATACTAAACTGAACCTGTCAAAAAAAGTGTCTATTGGAACAACATGGATGACCTCTCTATCTCATAATATAATTAATATTGACCAGACTAATTATCTTTTTCATTAATTAACAATTACATTAAGGTGGGGCTGACCTGTACCCTTTACATTACAATTAGGGTTACATGTGACTCTTGAAAAATATAGCAAGGGATCTCATACACCCACTAGTGTTCATCCACTAGGGGCACATCCATATGGATTTCCATATCTATGGATCACTGCATTACACAAAAGAACCACTTCTAGTGCTCAACCACTAGGATCACGTTCACCTGTGCTCATCCACATGCACGTCCACTCAATAGATCTTCTTTCCCAATGAATTACAAAGGAGAGTCATCTGGAGTTTCTCATCAAATTTCTTCTTAGAGGAGGCTAATACATCATCTTCATTTCTATTCTCATGATGATGCACCCAACACTTTGGGATTTCACATGTTCACCTTGTACTCAGCCACATGCACGTCCAACTCTGTAGACATACTTTCTCACTGCATTACACAGGAGAATCATCTGGAGTTATTCTCAACTCTCCGTAAGGAGGAGGCCATATCTACATTCCATCGCTGTCTCATATAGGAACCACATAACCCTCTCAGGGGCTTTCTCTTAGGTTTTTAAGCTGGAGAATGTCTCACGTAGCTCCAATCATTAACACCCCCTTCACCCCAAAGAAACATTTGGATGGTTTGGCATATAGATGTTGCTCCTTTAGTAGCTGTAGCACCCTGTCAAAATGTCAANATTAACAATTACATTAAGGTGGGTCTGACCTGTACCCTTTACATTACAATTAGGGTTACATGTGACTCTTGAAAAATATAGCAAGGGATCTCATACACCCACTAGTGTTCATCCACTAGGGGCACATCCATATGGATGTCCATATCTATGGATCACTGCATTACACAAAAGAACCACTTCTAGTGCTCAGCCACTAGGATCACGTTCACCTGTGCTCATCCACAGGCACGTCCACTCAATAGATCTTCTTTCCCAATGAATTACAAAGGAGAGTCATCTGGAGTTTCTCATCAACTTTCTTCTTAGAGGAGGCTAATACATCATCTTCATTTCTGTTCTCATGACGATGCACCCAACACTTTGGGATTTCACACGTTCACCTTGTACTCAGCCACATGCACGTCCAACTCTGTAGACATACTTTCTCACTGCATTACACAGGAGAATCATCTGGAGTTATTTTCAACTCTCTGTAAGGAGGAGGCCATATCTACATTCCATCGCTGTCTCATATAGGAACCACATAACCCTCTCAGGGGCTTTCTCTCAGGTTTGTAAGCTGGAGAATGTCTCACGTAGCTCCAATCATTAACACCCCCTTCACCCCAAAAAAACATTTGGATGGTTTGGCATATAGATGTTGCTCCTTTAGTAGCTGTAGCACCCTGTCAAAATGTCAAACATGATCTTACCAAGAATTTCTATATATTAGTATATCATCACAAAATACTAACACAAAATTTTGAAGGAAGGGATTGAAAATGGAATTCATCAACCCTTGGAATGTGGAAGGTGCATTCGTAAGGCCAAAAGGCATGAACAAAAATTCATAATGGCCTTCATGAGTTCTGAATGTTGTTTTTGGGATACATTCTTCTTTCATTCTAATCCGATGATACCATGAACATAGATCCAACTTTATGAAGTAGATTTCTCCATGTAATTCATCTAACAATTCATCAATGACGGGAATAGGAAACTTATCTTTAATGGTGATCTTGTTGAGCTCTCTATAATTTGGACACATATGTCATGAGCCCTCTTTCTTGAGTACCATTACCACCGGTGTAGAGTAAGAACTTTGGCTAGGTCTAATAATTCCAACCTCTAACATTTCTTCAACCATACACTCAATTTCACTCTTCTGGGCATAAGGGTATCTGTAAGGCCTGATGTTAGGAGGAACACTCCCAAGAATTGAGTGAATAGCATGATCATGATCGCAAGTGGGTGGAAGACCTCTGGGAATATCTTCAAATACTTTGGAATGCTTGTAAATTATTCCTTGGATATATAAGGGAATAGATGGCTTAGATGTTTGAACATCTAGTGAACATAGTTGTACAATTACACCCTGATGCCCCTTTTTCAATATTTTTGTCATGCCATTAGGGCTTAACACCTTACTGAGTTTTCCTGTGATACTCCTTAACTCAAATTCCTTTTCCTTCCAATGAAAATTTCATGAAAAGTTCTTGAAAATTAAAATCCACAGTTCCCAATGATTGTAACCATTGGACCCCTAGTACAACATCAACACCACCCATAGGTATAACAATCATTGGAATATTCATTACATATTCCCCCATAGTAAGATTGATCTTATGGAATTTTCCTGAGCAATTGATAATTCCTCCATTTGAAATCATTACTTGAAACTCTGGTGCTGGATATATAAAGCAATTGAGAGCTTTGGCTAATTTATAATGAATGAAATTATGAGTACTACCTGAATCAATTAGCACTATTACCTTTTTATTTTTTTATATATCCTTTGATCTTGAGGATTTGAAGAGTGGTAATTCCAACCAATGCATGACATGATATGGTGGGATTCATTTATACATAAGAAATATCTTCTACATCTTCATCTTGAGATGGTTCTTGTTATTTTTCTTCTTCCTCTTCACAATCTATGTAGAATAATTTCTTCTCACCACACTTATGTCCCTTACTGTATTTGCTGTCACAATTAAAGCATACACCTTTTGCTTTTCTTTCCTCCAATTTTTGAGGTGTCAACCTTGTAGGTTGAGGTGGTTTAGAAGAAGGAAAATTGTTCTCTCGATAGATGGTAGGGGTGGTCCTTCTAGTAGCCATAGCCAACTTTTTACTTTCAACATTTCTCTCCACCTTGAACACATTCTCCAATGATTTGCATTCCCAAAGGAGAAGCTCATGTTGAATGTTATCCTTTAAAGTTCCTATAAAGACATCAATAATGTTCTCATCTAGAATATTCGTTACCTTTATATTCAATCAGAGAATTCTTTCGGATTAATCGCATAGGTTTTTTGATTTTCGATGTTTCGGACCAAACTAGTGTGGTCCATCATCAGGAAAACATTTGTGAGAAATGAAGGAAAGAGGATATAACAGGTATATAAATACTTGAAAAGTTTTTATAAGGAGCTGACTTATTGAAAATGAAATCAAGAATTATAAAACTTAAGAAATTATAATTGTTTGTTTTAATAATTAATTATTTGTTTGTTTAATAATTAATTATTTGTTTGTTTATTAATTTTTAATTTAATAAGAGCCGACTGGAAATTGTTTATAAATTAATATTTAGAATTATTCATATTGGCTAGGGTAGGGATCAAATTTTGACTAATTTTCCATCCATCATCTCTATTTAGATTGTTAGGTTGTTTTTCAATTTCGATTGCTTCTCTGAATTTTCTATTGTGATAGTGATCTATCTTGGCAAGGATTTTGGTCTCTTCAATACAAATGTGATGTTTAGTTTTATCTGAGTGTTCTGTGAGAGATGAGGGACGAGTGCGATTGTGTTTGATGTCAGTGGCATGTTCTTGAATCCTAATTCTAAAGGAACGACCTGTTTCTCCTATGTATTGTTTACCACATGAACACGGGATCATATAGACGCCTTTATGTTCGATGGGATCAACAAAGTCTTTGAATGACCTAAGGGAATTCCTAATAGTGTTTAGGGGTTTGAAAGTTGCCCCAATGTTTTTCTTCTTTAAAATCCTTGAAATTTTGTCTGTTGTTCCTTGTATGTAGGGTAAGTAAACCTTAGACACATCATTATTTGTTTGTTCTTTATTCCTAGGTGTTTTGGTGGCATTTTGAAAGGATTTCATTACCTAATGTTTTTGGGATTTCTCATTGTGCTTCACAATTAAGCTCTTTTGCTTGAGATTTATCAATTGGCTAAAGAAGGTATTGCTCCTTGTATCCTCATAGTGTGCTATTACTTCTTCTGTGAAAATTTTCCAAGTGATAAGTGATTTGCGAGAACAAATCCATCGATACCACACAAAATGATTAGGTTCTAAATATAATGACACAATTCATACCTTTTTTGTGTGTGGCACATCATGTAGATCAAATAAATGCTCCATCTGGAGTATCCATGTAATTGGATCCTTCCCATAAAACTTCCTCATATCGATCTTAGGAAAGTGGTTTTTCTTCAACCCAAAGCTAGAGTTTCTCCAATGTTAATTCATCTTCCTTGTGTCCTCATCATGAATTTCAAGGGATACATTGCCACTTTTAGGTGGCTTCTCTATTAGAAACTTTTTCAACCCTTCCATGATATCCCCTTTTAATAAATCCATATTAGTATCCATCATCACTTCCAGCTTAGCTTCAGTTGAATCCATCATCTTTTGTAGTTCATCTTTTGTTACTGCCTTATTTTGTAAATCATCTATGTTCCTATGAATTTCTTCACCTTCATCAAGAGTCCAAGTAGGACTGTCTAAGGGATTATTTGGTGTATAAGTTCTCTTTTTTGGTGGCATGTTGGCTAAGTATCACTGCAAGGTAGGAATTCCTAATTGGCTTAGGCTACAACTCTCTAATATATGTGCTACAACTCTCTAATATATGTGTGGGGTCCAAAAATAGTACTTGTCCCAATATATCAGGGAACTAACTAAGGAGGCTTGACCATGCCCTTAGTTTTACTATCCGACTACCCAGGTACTAGAGAGTGACCTTCCTGAGTGTTTTTATCGGTGTACTATAGCAACAAGATGAAAAAATGGCTTACTCAGTTGGTATTAGGATTCTAGGGGGTCTCCTGATATACACCAGGTACGTGGGAGCTCAAATCCATAATAGTGTTGTCTAATGCACAACTATTCGAAAGGGGCCTTACGATATACTCTAGGTACATGGAAGAACCACACTGCCCTCAGGTTGTAGTGCTGACAAATAATGACATATCCTACGTTTAGAGATGTCATAATACATCTGTACCCAAAAATCCATAATATTCTCCCAAATTTATGTGATACTCATTTTATCCCACTTTATTCCACTTTTTGAATCACCCTAATTGGATCTTATAGTCGAAAGATATGCAATTTTCCAAAAAAATAAAATAAAAAAACTGCACCTTTAAAATCCCTAATTTGGAGATTGCTATGCTAGTTGACCTTTCTTTTGCTGTAGCTCTGCAATTTCAGCCCTTATGAGTCTAAAATTTCGTCTCAAGATATCTTGATGTGTCTTCTTTCCAACCCCACAGGTTAGACCAAGATTAGATTCTCCAAGAGAATTTTATGATAACTTTCCCAAGATGTGCATATTTTTTCTCTTTCAGGAGAGCAAACTTGTACGACATGCAGCGTGTCACTATATTCACTTCAGAATTTGAATTTTGCACCAGTAAAAATTTGGTCCTTACCCTAACCAATGGAATATTTCACACTCAATTTGGAGGTCTGTAGCTTCAGATATAATAGTTTTCCCAATAACACATGTTTTAGACTGAAATCTGGACCAACCAAAAACCCTAATTTCCTTAGAGAATACATTTTAGAGTATAGTGAATCAAGGGAGGAAATTTGTACACAATATACATCACTATTATTCCTTCTTACTTTAAAAATTTTAGAACCTAAAACTGAGCTGAAACAAATTGGGAGCGAAAATTCCAAGAAGACCTGTTTCAGACTAGTTTCAGGACTAGTAAAAAACCCTAACTTGAACAGAATGTATCTCCCAAAATATAACAAACCAAGATTTGACATTTGTACCCAACTTATCTCTATATGTCTCCTCTACACCATATAAATTACAGATCCTGAAACCTTCCAGAAAAACATTTTTAGCGAAAATTCCAAGAAGACTTGTTTTGAAGAAGCCAGTCCTGAGGATTGTCTAGCTCTGATACAAAATGTTAAGAACCAAATAAAAAAATAGATTAAACAACCTTAGAATAAGTACTCCACACCTTGACAAAGAAATAAATTTAGATAATAATCCTCTTCGAGGGGGAAACCTCCTTATACATCACATGAATTAAAAAATATAGGATGATTCCAAATGAGAAGGTCTCCTTAGTATATACAGGAGACTAGGAGGTACAATTACAACTGATGCACCCAAGCCGATATAAATAAAATAACAATACTAATTTAAAATGCCCCAATTAATGGGTAATGTGACACGATTTAGGGATTAACATCAATTTTTCAAATTGACCTATGTAAGTTTGAAGCTTTGCTGCCTTGAATTTGGCGTCTCCTTCATAAAAATTCTGAAGTTTGTCCCAAATTTCCTTTGTGGAGTTGCAATGCATAAATTTGACATATACCAAATCAACCAGACCATTCAAGATGGCATTTTTGGCACTCAAATTATTTTTATTGAGTTTCTTTCCATTCTCATATGTTGGAGGAGTGGCAAGATATTTATATCCATCTACTACCGATTGCCAAACATCAAATCCCCATGCTTGTACATATGTTTTCATCCTTATGCTCCGGAATGCATAGTTCTATCCATCGAACTGTGGTATTCCATTTTTATACATATGTTTTCTCTCCATGATCTACCTTTTAGTGGTTAAATTGTTTCGTTGAAGGAAAGGAACCTTCTCTGATACCGATTGTTGGATTACTGAGAGGGGGGGGGTGTGAATCAGTAATGGGAAATTATACCATGTATTAATCCTTTAAACCACGATGTATAATACTTTTACTTATTCAACCATGTTCATCTTTTCATCATCAATATATTACCGTATCATAAACATTAACATCCATCAGTGCATAAACAATAACAAACACATCCACACAATGTATAGTACATCAATATTTAAGTGGAAACCCAATGCGGGAGAAAACCACATAATTTTTTTCTTATATGTCAATAATTACATTCAAGGAAGCACCAAATTCCAATTCTCCAGCTCCAACTGGAAGGAGGCTCCAACTTGAAGGAAGCTCCAACTCCCGAATTCTCTCGCTCCAACCAGAAGGAGGCCACAACCCCCTGGGTTCTTCAGCTACAACCACCTAGTTCTCAGGATCCAAACTGAAGGAAGGTCCAACTCTCTAATACTCCGACACCAACCGACAGGAGTATACAACCCCCTTTCCTTTCCCCATCCAACCACCCTGAAATACAGATGTCAAATAACTGATGAAATCACTACCACATTGTCACTGTGAGATATACCATTGTAAACCTGTACCAATACATGCCAACAAATTGTAACCAACCTGCACCAATAACCTATAGTCAACCTATACCAATAACTTGTAGTTAACCTGTACCAATAACCTGTACCATCAACCAGTGCATTGACCATGCACCAAATCTGTACTGTCAACCAATGCATCGACCATGCACCAAACATGTACCAACAATCTGTACCAAGACAAGTACATCAACTATGCACAACACAACCTGTCACAACAATCTATCTCATCAATCTCATCGACCAAATCAGATCTATTCACCAAGATCAATCACCAAGACCACTTTCAACCATATGCACAATATCACTAAGATAACCAACAAGATACCTCTAGCAATACAACATAATATCCATAAACCAAATACCATAAACTCTTACATCAACAATGCATCAAACCCTCACTATAGTGCAACCTCAAACTGTACCAATAATCTCTTCAATAGATCATATATGATAACATATATCTCATACCCAATATCACAAGAATACCACTCAAACGAAATACATCTATGTCTCTCTATTCATGTGTCATAAATGTGCATACAATCATAATCATGTGCAATAAACTCTCACATGGACTAAACATCAAACCATCACTGATATGTAGCCTCAAACTAAACCAAAAAATTCAACAACATATCACAACCAAAATCCCTTAACCTTGTACCAAAACAACCTCAACGATGTACCAAGAAATACAATATGTGCATCAAATCTCAACCCAACAAGATGTACCAATGACCCAACAAGATGTACCAATGATAAATACTATACATACCAAAACTGTATTTCTGTAGATCTACCTCATACATTAAGTTCCATGCAATCAACAACCTCTCTAGGGAAAACCTTTAATCTCTGATAACCATATCTAATGTAGACAACAATATCCAACTACACATAAGAATATGACATACCTTTTGAACCTTTAGATAGATCTGCTATACCTGATCCTTGTAGACCTTCCTGGGAACTTTCTTTCAGACTCTAGAGACCTGGCATGGATATCTACTCAATTTTTCATGGATTTTTCAGTTGTACACAACTTCCTCTTCTACAACCCATGTATGTACGTGCCTTCCTCCATTTCATCCTGTGTATGTACACGTATTCTTCCACTATAGACCACGTACACCTTAGAAGCTAGGGTTTTTTTGAAACTCCTAAACTTTCATCGCCAACCCTCCTTTTTTATCTTAGACTTGTGCAACTTTAGATGTATTAATGAGTAGCTAAAATAAAACTTTCATAAAATAATAGATATTCAATGTGCTCAATAGGTGCTAATGGGATACCCTTTCTCTCTTATTTATACTCTCCAAGTAGCTTCCTCTAGGGGTTATCTTCTAACTACTTTACCCAACTTCCTTCTTTTAGGGCTAACCCACTCTTAACCACTTTGTCCACTTACAACCACTTTATCCACAAATAGTAAATTCACCACTCCTAGTTTATTTTTAATTATTTTCTTTTTGCAACAACTTAACTCATGATTAAATCCTAGTTACAACCACTTTGACCAGTAAACTTCTTCTAGGAGGTTCTAGAATAAATTGACTTCTTTGACCTTCTAGGGGATTCTAGATAACTCATGATGGTTCTCCAACTTCACAAATCCATAACTCCCTAACTGTGAGGAGTTATGTGACGTTCCACATATCACCAGAAACAAAACGACATGTACTATCCATCTAGAATAGTCTCACCTAAAAAATCACTCATCTTCATTAAATTATGCCTCAACCAAACTTGGGCTCCTTACCCATACCTCTGGAGCTACCATACATACTCAAGGGTTGACATTAATGTCGAAGGGTTTACATCAATATACAATATCACTCTCCAATGGTTGACATCAATGACAACCAATTATCCAAACCAACTTTCCATCAATCTAAACCAACTATTTGAAAATAACAATGGCTACAGAGGTTGATCCAAACTCAACTATTGATAAATATAGGTACTTCAACCTCATGGATGAGGTTTACGATCTTATTTACATGTCAATGTCCCCTAAGCGTTTGTTTCATATTGATGCTTGTACTACCCCAGAGAATATTTGGAACAAATTTGAAGGTCTCTTTGGAAAGCAAGAAGAGATGAGAGGCCACATGCTCGAGGTAGAGTTGAATTCTTTGGATCTGAGAATCTTTGATAATATTCCAGACTTCTTCAAGAAGTTCGAATCCCTTCTTTTTCAGCTTAAGGGATGTGGTGTTTACAAATATAAGGAATCAAAATAGATGGTTGTTTCTATTTTGTCAAAAATTGGTCTAGAGTATGCAATATTAGTTTCTACATTTCATACAGTGAAGTACACTTTAGGAGCAACATGGGTGATGCTAACATTGGAGAAGTTTATTAAGTATTTGACACATGATCAAGATAATATCATCAAAATGGGGAAAATCAAGGGTTCCAAGGAGCATGAACTTTCTGTGCATGAGGGAAACAAATCAAATCCAAAGTCTAAGTGGAATGGAAATGGAAAGCAAAATCCTGAGCAAAGAAAGGAAAGAAAGTTTGATGATTCCTTCAGCTCCAAAGGTGGAAAGGGAAAGCATAATCCTGAGCAAAGAAAGGGAAGAAATTTTGATGATTCCTCCAGCTCCAAAGGTGGAAAGGGAAAGAAAGGAAGTCAAAATGTGGTTACTACAATCACAACTGCCATCTTGAATCATCATGCATGAAGAATATTTTCTTTATAATTTATTATCATGAGATTTGTATTTATGCAAATCCAAACACAAGACCCCGAATCTTGCGTAACTATGGAAGATACTACCACTTTCAACTTACTAAGAAATTCCCTTATTTTAGTGATGAAGAGGTCCACCACAAGGGAGGCTTCCTTGGTGACCTGAAGGGATCAAAGTAGAAAGTAAGTAGCCAATCCTACCACCCCCTCTCTTGATCAACGAAATATTGGTCTAGGTCAAGGTAGTAGAAGAGGTATGAGTTGTTTGAGTACCTTCCCATAACAAGAACACTTTACAACATATATATGATTATTTCCAAGTCCAAACATGTAATTAATAGCTCTTTAAAACATTAGACAAGATAATTTGCAAGGGATGTTATAAATTTGCAGCAGTGAACAATGATATAATATCAGTAAATGAATTATAACAACAACAACAACTAGTTCTCATAAATGCAACAATTGATCATGAAAACTTAGCATACATCCACTAGAACATTATCTAATTGTTTGATACTTACAAGAATGCATGTAGAAAATGAGAGTGTTATCAGATGGTTGTAGCAAACTTTTGTAACAACAAAAAATTATCCAATGAGTTTACCAATGTTAGTGTTAGTTAGGTTAGTAAAACGATTAAGACAATTGAGAGAATGAGTTTGTCAAACAATTCACCATGAGAATGCTTTAAAACCAATGCCTTTTAGGGGATATGGAGTCTTATAACAACAAATGCAACTAAGCTTGAAACTTGATCTAGTTGCAACCAAGAGGTAGGATTCAAACCCTAAGGTGCAAGCACATTTGGGCCTTAGGGTTTGAATCTTGAGGTGAAGGATTTATAGGGGAAAGCACATTTGGGCCCTAGAAATCGTTGTTCCCTTCTTGTAGATTCAACTAGGTAAAAAATTAGAAGTCTAGGGATAAAATCCTAAAGTGTTAGCACTTTAGGGCTTTAGGGATCTAACCCTAACAATGACTCTTTCAAAATTTTTTGACAAAAATCACCTTATGAGAGGAATAAGCACGTATTTTCTTCACTTAGGGATTCACCAATAAATATGTCTAGTGTAAATAACAAATTTACCATGAAACATTAATAACATAAGAATAAATTGCAAAAAATTGACTTTATCCAAGAAACCATGAGATAAAACCCTAATTGAAAATATTCTCATCCAAAATCAACAAAAACCATCCACAAGTGACCTTCCAAGCATAATTCATAAGAGGAGAAGAGATACTAACCATTAGAGGGCGGAAAGTTTAGTTGAACTACTCTCACAAATGGTGAGAAGTTATGATGATAAAATGAAATGTGAGGGTAGCCTTTTTATATGAGGCTACCCTAATACATTTTATCCACATAATTTCTAAACAATAAAATATGAGTGGGGCCAAGCCCTTAATTTTCCTATAACATAATTCCAAAATACAAAAATACATCACAAAACCCTAAAAAGGGTGACGTCATGCTCTAACAGGGTGATGTCAAGCTAGGAGAGGGTGGTGTCATGCCTCCAAAGGAAAACGCTGGGCCTCCAAAGGCCAAGTGGCATCCTCTAGGGGTGAAAGAGTGTGAAGTGAAGCATCTCCTCACCCAAATGCATGCCAATCATCTCTGGCACCCATCCATCCATCAAAACCCTAGCCAAGAAGATGACATTAAGGGCTAGAAGGTGATGTTAAGGGCCTCCAAAGACCACATCCAAGGATGAGAGGGATGAAATAACATCTCCAAGTGATTTCAAAACACCTTCTACTACAATTTCCTCCATCATCTCTCCACAAAATCCTTGGGGTACTCTACCCAGCCTATGGGGATTCCAACCCATATGTGTGGCATAATTACCAAAATTACTCAAACCAAGCCCATATTTCCATCATCCAAGGTATTGATAATGTGAGAGCCATTTTATGAGGGTGGTGAGTCACTGTATGACCCACTTCTCTCCATCACACATTCCAAAGTCCTACAATAAAGACACAACATCCTAGGTACAAGCCCAGGATGTCCCTCAAGAACCATGTCAGGGGGAATTCAAAACAAGCCAAAGTATATAACACGGTTAGCCAAATTTTATAAGAAATATTAGTCCTTAAGACATACAAAGTAAGATACAACTTAAGATATAAGCCATGTAAGATAATTCACCTCACTATCCCCTTCAATCATCATAATGGCTAGGACCCCATGTGAGTTACCAAGTTTGGGTATGGGAGGGTCTTCATCCAACCCTATTAGGTGTGCCACCTGAACAAGAAATAAAATAACCTAGGTAGAGGGACATGTCCCGAGAGTGACAAGGGAAAGTAAAAACCCACCAAGAGTAAGTTTGAAAGTGATATGGTTCATGGATTACTTCATGGATTATGGTTTTAATCCATCTCTATGAGTTCCTTTATGGAGGGTGCACTTGGTCTTGGGTTACCCAATATTTGCATGCCACATTTTTCCAAACCTTTTTTTCCTTTTTCCAGTCCATGCTTTCATTTATATTTGTAAATTTGCGAGTCCCTTTTTATAGGGTTTCAAGATTTAGAATTACCTTTTTGGGACCCATGCGAGCACTGAATGAGTAGAGCTCAATTTGGACCAGATTTTGGTGGTCCTTCTTTGTTATGTTCACTTTATTTTATAACATCATTTTCTTATTATTTTATAGCATATGCAAAACAACCTCTAAGCCTTCATCCCCTCTTCTCATGAGAGAATGGACCATAGCCGAAGTTTAGTATAATATGAGAGGTTCCAGGATGAGGATGGAAAGTGTTAAGTATGGCCGGAAGTGGAATTTCACCCTTGAGAGGGACCCCTATTAATACCCCTTTTCCCTAGGCAATGACCACACGAGACTAGGGCACAAAAGCTTACCAACAAAGTGAAACAAGGAAACTAACACAATTTCCCAAACCAATGATCCATTATCCAAATTCAACCAAATATACTCATCCACATGCCCAACAAATTAAGTACAAACTTTGCATGAAAGAAGGACAAAAATAACTCACGGTGAAAATATCTTACCATCTCCCATACTATGGGTTGCTTGAATGTGATGATCCTTGGTTGATCTATTTTGGGAGACATATGAGGGGGGATGTTGGGATGCCATATGTGGACATGCTAATCATCATCATCATCCTGGTGTAGATCATGTTCTCCATTGCAAGAATCGATACATGATATCCTCTAGTTACCTCT
>JASDQU010192888.1:129-19952 GCA_032191745.1 Picea mariana | reverse complement strand
ATGCGAGGGGAAGAAGAGAAAAAAAAAGAACTTTGGAAAAATATACAGAGTGAGTGATAGCAGAGAAGAAGAAGAGTAACCTTCGTTCTCGATCACTGACGAACAGAGACTCAGTCTCTCAGCATCGTGGTCTCAGCTCGGGGGTGGCTAGTGGTAAATCCCATCGGAATCACTGAGCCTACGGTTGGGTGGAAACGAGCACCCCTCTTAGCAGTTGCAGCACCTGGTGTTTTCTGATAAGTATTATATCTTGTATCTTGAAATTTATATGCTGACATGTATGTTCATAGTCTGTGCAATTATGAATGGTTTCAGTATAAGACTGTCTGCACGGTGTTTTGATTGGAAATGATGGCTGCATGTTTTTATTGGAAAGACCACGTATGGCTTATGTTTATATATGTATATATATGATGAACTAATACAGATCTTCAAGTCTACTCCTAGGATATTTGTTCCTGTGTGGTCCTACTTGATGCCTTGGATAGATTTCCCCATGAAGGTACCCTTTCGAGACCACTTACTTACCTTCGAGAAGACCTTCCAGTCTGGTCTTCAAAACCTGGTGTAAATTACCTGAGGACCCGAAGGAGGATGTTATAGTTTAAGTCTTAAACTTTTGCATGAGGGAGAATGGTCCTCGTAGATCCCGACATTTCGGCATTTCGGCACCCAGGATATCTAAGCGCGAGTCCTCTCGTACTCGCAATTCCCGAAACCCCGATTCGCGAAATCTCGAAATGGCAGCATAGGGATAAGTATCGATTGATGGACAAGATTCTATCGGAAGATCTGCGGTCAGTCGTGATCGTTAGATTGGAGGAAGAAATGAGGGCGTTTAATGCCTCAACCCTTTTTTTTTTATCTTTGTGAGTAGCGAAGAAATTGGGACCGTAGATCCAAAGGACCGTGGGAGTACCTGGACCGTCCATTTATAAGGACACGTGGCTTCCAATCAAAGGGAAAGAACCCTGGTCATCGCGAGTCATGAAATCCCGATGACTGAAACCCCAAAATAGTTTAGGATTTGGATGAGATAGGATATTTCGGCACTTCGGGGCTCGGAATACCTAAGTGCGTATTCCCTTGTGCTCGCGAGTCCTGAAATCCCGATGGGTGAAATCCCGAAAGGACAATACGTGTGTATGATACGATATTTCATCATTTTGGTAATTGGAATACTCAAGGGTGTATTCCCTTGTACGCGCAAGACCTGAAACCCCGATTCACGGAAACCCGAAGTGACGACGTGTGGGTGAATTAGGACCTTTCGGTGGTTCGGTACCCAGGATACCCTTCCTCTTGCTAAATGCACGAATAAGACCCTTTTGGAGAACTAAGGTCTATTATGACCGTTAAATTGGATGAAGGAACACATGCGTTAATGCCTCCTTGACCCCTTTTTAAACCTTCGCAAGTAACGAACAGATCGGGACTGTCGATCCCAAGACCCATGGGAGTGCGTGGACCACCCAGCTGTAGAGTACACGTGGCGACCGATAAGCGTTTCGGCACCCGACAGACCTGAGGGTAAGAACCCATGTCCTCACGACCCTCAAACTCCCGACTTGCGAAACCCCGAAGTATGAAACTCTGAAAATGAGTATAGGGCCACTAGAATTAATGTTTCGATGTTTCGGCACTTGGGACATCTAAAGGCAAATGTCTTGTCCTCGCATATCGCGAAATCCCGATAGGCGAAGTCTTGAAATGGATTAGCACATGTGGTTTTGGCGTCTCGGCTTTTCGGTGCCCGGGACTCCCAACGGTCAGTTTTCCTCATATTCGCTAGCCATGAAATTTCGATGGATGAAACCCCGAAATGAACAAAGGAATACCTGCATTGCGATTTCCCGTATCGCGAAAGTCGATGAGTACCCTTCGATAAGGCCTGTGGCCATATCCGCCGATCATATGAGTGTGGATTAGGCATGGCAGGGTCTGTATCAGGCCTCGTAGGGATTCAGGGAACTATGTTCCTCGGAGAAAAGAAGAAAAAGGCCGAAAATTTTGAAATTCCGTAGTGGGTATGTTACAATTATACACTAACCATGTGTTATTTAAGGGTAGAGAAGAAGATGGTGCGAGAGTAGAGGGAGAGAATTATAAGCTAGGAAAGCCTTTGTCAGATGTTCTTCAGAAGGTGTCTGACCTTGATAAGGATTCAAAGGGAAAAGGTGCAAATTTTGCAACTTCATTAGCTTTTCCATCTAATGATATTACTACCTTGTCTTAGAAATGTTAGAAATGATTATTTCACCGTGGGAATCTAGTCATAAAGAACCTCCTGTCAGTCAAGCACCCTTGCTTGGATATTTTCCCTTGAGTAGCCAAATTTGCAAAGAGAATATATAGATGGAAAGAACATGTTCAACCAAGTCAATTCAGAAGAGGAATGAACGTGTTATATAGTAATAGACCATGTTATATAGGGAGAGTCGACATTCTTACAAGCCCCAGGCCAATAAAATGGAAGGGGATTCTCAAATCCCAGATTTTGTAGGTAGAATGTATCATCATAAGAAGTGAATCTAGCAAGCGGGATAGGGGTTCTCTCCTGATAGAAAAGAGATTGTGAGGCCTTTTATAAGTAGTAATGAATTGGATGTGCTTTATTTGCAAGAGGTTCAAATCATTGGTTTGAAGTTATAGACCACACTGGCTTCATATCGCCGGGGTCTATTGTTAGCCTTTTAGCTTGGGAGGTACTTCACATGTGTGTCTTGTATGAGGAAGTAACCTTGTACCTACACTACTAGGTAATTGACTTTGTAATGGGTTTTTATAAAGTTGTGATAAAGTGGTTCTTTTATTAAAGTGACTTTTTAATGAAGTGTACCTTCTAATATTAAAGTGACTTTATTTCATAAAGTGCACTTATGTTATAAAGTGGAAATGTACTCTAATATTTTAAGAGATTTATTTTGGAGGGAAATGAATCATGACCCTTGATCTTGTAAAGGCAAGATTAGATCTTGGCCATTAGATCAAGAGTTGGCGAAGGTGAAGGGACACTTTTAGATTATAAGAGACTGCATTGGGTAGTGTGCAAGACACATTGAGGAGGAGATTGAGATTTTCGAGTAAGCTTGAGAGAGGGAAGCTAGGGCAGCAAAGAGGGTGCATTTCCCAAGAGATATTGGGCACAAATCCCAATGGAACGTTTCTGTTTGAGCGCCAAGTTATTTTTTTGCTGTTGGAGGATGTACTGTATAGATCCGTATAGTCCATACAATCCGTACAACAAGGGAAAGAGGTCATGAAAATTGAGGCAGCATTGGCATGGTTTTTTATGCTGGTTTGAGTATTTTTCTTGTTGTTGGGTCGTACAGGATAGTCTGTACAACAGACTGTGGGCACACTTTTCAAGGTGCAGATTTCTAGGCAGGCCATACAGTACTACGGACTTGGCATGTTTTTCGAGGCAAAAATTTTGGGGGTTGTTTTAGTGTGCTGTAAATGGATTTCTCTTGCTGGAACTGATATTTATTGCTGCTGATATGTACTTTTATGAAGCTGAATAATAAATTCTTCTATACATATGGAACTCTTGTTTCTTCAACTTTTCTTTTGATTCCTGGTCTAGGTTGTTTATTACTGCCATTCTAGCCAACCTGGATGCTTCTTTCATGCCCTCCTGATGCTCTGCAGCGGTGATATTTATTTTAGGGCCTTCCATGACGTGGCCTATATTGTTTACTTGTTGATGACCATCATTGTTGTAAGGACACTCATGCTCCCAATGTGCTTCACTTCATTTTAAGCACCAAGGGTTTTCATCCACAATGTTTGTAGGGGCTAAGGTGTTTGGAACTTCTTGCTCATTCTTTGGTTTATAAAATTAGTTCCCCTTTTGAAATTTCTCTTTGTACAGGACCCTAGGTGCTTGGCTCTGGGATCTCTCTAAGTTGACGATCCTACTCATCATTAATTCTTGATTCTTCATGATACCATCTATGGAAGCCTGTAATTTTGCCATATTGGCGCAGAGGTCTGAAGTAGGTTCGATATTGTGGACTATCTTTGGTTTGGTGTCCATTTTCCCCCTCGGATTTGCAAAAGGTTCAATCTTAAAAGAATGGAGGTTGCCCTCAATCTTAGTAGCCAACTCTTGAGCTTCTTGGATTGATTGGGGGTTTTTGTTTATGAGAAGATACCCTAGTTGGCCAGTAAAATACTTGGTGTAAATATGGACAAGATAATCACCGTTTGGATGATGGTTTGCGGGGATCTTTTGTAACAACGTTTCAAACCTGGTATGGAATTCCCGAATAGACTCATTCTCATGTTTCCAAAGGGAGTTCAACCTGGTAAGAAGCATGTTAAGTTCTTCTTTGATACTCCATCTCTTGAGAAAAGCTTCTTCTAGTTTGTCCATGGTCTTAATGCCACCATCGGGAAGGCTTAGGTACCAACGTCTTGAAGCATCAAGGAGGGTAGCGGAGAACAACTTCATGACCAAGTCTTCAACATCATCACTAACGGGATGAAGCTGAAATAATGCCCAAAAGTTGCTCATGTGCTCTTCGACACTGATTGCATCAGTACCGGTAAACTTAGAAAACCACTTTTCATACTTGGGTGGCATTTGCCTAGTGTAGCCTAGTATGGCTGACATGTCTAGTGGTCTGAAAAGAGTAGATGACCATTGTCTTTGGCTGTTAGCCGGGTTCGTCGTAGTGCTCTGAGAGTTAGACATGGTTTTCAAAGGAAGATTCCCTCGAAAAAAGTGATTTTACAACATGAGAGTTTCGGGGAGGCTTTCTTCTGAAGGATAGAGGAGGATTATTGTACCTCCTTGCAGTTTGTGGAGTCGCCAGATAGTTTGCTTGAAACTATCAAAAGATAAGGGAAAACACCCAAGGTGGAGTCATCAGGTAAGCTTGTAAGATGAAGACTCTAAAGGCAAGGCTTACCGAAAAGGTTGTCGTCTTAAGGAAGTTTTGACTTAGTGTTCCCCGACAACAACGCCAAAATGTTATCACGTAGTTTGTAGTAAGGATAAAAGAAGATATGAAGAGGAAAACTGGCGTAACTGGAACCAATGCCACCCAATGTCACCTCGATAGGATGGTTCTTTCTTTTTAGGGAGGTAAAGCCCAGGGGAGACGTCCCCGGTGACCTGGGGTTTTGAGAAGGCAAAGGGTTGTAAGATAAAAGGTAAATTCGCCCCCCTCACAAGTCACCATCGAGCAGATAGTCCAGCTAATAGCCAATAAAGAGAAGTATAACCCAAAAAGAGATGTACCTGCCCGAGACAAAGCAACAAGATATAGATATATGCAAGCTTGTTGACTTGGTTAGTACTTCATATAATTGATGACTATGTGATCTATATAAGCAATTAAATAATAAATATTGACGAAGTCAATGTTTATAAAATAGCAATGATATACAATGCTACTTCTTCAATAAATGTTAAGAAAACATGGCATTCAATGTAACAATCAACACTTCATTCTAGTAATGCCCTTTAATAACCATTAAATTGCTCATAAGTAGGACTATAGTTGCACAATGAGGTTAATAGCAAGAGACGACGACAACACTTGGTTAGTAGGGTTAGTCCTAGGCTAGGGTTAGAATAGTTAGGGATTTATTCAAAGTATTGAGAGTGGTTTTGATCATAGTACTCACAAGCTAGGTCTTTGATCAGTGTGTTCCTTGGGTAAATGGAGTCAAAAGGAGGACGCAGAGGTTGAAGGATCAAGGAAGATAGTAAAACTAAGGATGGGAGGGTCAAGCCTTGAAGTGTTGCTATGGCAAGGCCTCAAGGTCAAAACCCTAGGGGAGAGAGGCTTACTTTGGTGTAGGGGAACTAGGCCTCAGTGCTCTCTCCTCCTTCCTTAGGTTAATGGCAAAATGACTAGCTCAGAAAATGGCATAAAACTAAGACATGAGGATATGCAAGGCAACGTGTTGCTATGGCAAGGCTTTACCAGCAAACCCTAGAAAATTGGCTCATCAAGGTGTAGCTGAACTAGGCCTTGATGCGTCTTCTTCTTCTTAGCTCAGAAATGTAAAACGGCTAGCAAATGAAGAGGGGGGAAAGAGTGTAGCTAAGGCTAGGCTCTTTCTCTCTTCAAATAATGGCTGAAAATCTTGACGGGGACATGAGACAAGGACCTACAATGTGTGCTTGTCACCTAGGGTTTATTCAACAAATTTATAACAATAAATGCAAGAAATAACAATACAACCATTCACTCAAGAAGTTTTGCATAAATTTACTTACATTTCACCAAGAAATAACATAGCAAACCCTAGTTGTAACACCTTCCATTAAGAAATATGCCAAAATGCCAATAGAAACCCAAAAATGCCTTCCTTCAATAAGTGCGCCTCACGATTTCAGCCAAGAACACCAAGTCTAGCGCAAATTTCTGACCTCACTAATTAGTGAGTGAAAGATGATGATAAAATGAGAGTGAAAACCCTCAATATATAGTGTATCAATGACCTAATTTTACTTTTAGGTCATAAAAAGGCCAACAAGGCTGAAATACGAAAAATCATACTGTTTTACATTAAATGTTCAAAATTAAACCCTAATCAAGCAAAAGAGAGACGTCATGCCCCCTTTAGGGAGACGTTAGCCCCTTCTAGGGAAAATGCAGCATCCTGGAGTAAAACGTTAGACCTCCTTGGGTTTCTCCAACCTGCTACACGTGCCAATACTACCCCAGTTGTCTCCCAAAAAGTCCGTGCTGCTAGGTGATGTCATGGTCATGAAGGGTGACATCCTAGGCCATCCAAGGCCAACGTTCCACTGAAAAGGGCACAATCCACTTAGGTCAAGCTCTGCCAGGGTGCCTCTGGTGGAACATCCTCCTCTTCTCTGGTGCAAAGCCTCTGACCATCTCTGTCTTGTCTCTCCCCCCTGATGGGTTTTCAACATCCATCTGGTGGGCTCTTCAGCCCCATGGAGGACCCAATTGATCTCCGCATGTGTACCATTCCAACATGGTACCTGTTTGTCGGGCATGATCCTGCACATCAAAAGCTACGCTCTCCATGGGATCATAAGTCAGAGGGATCATAGCAATGCCAATCACATCTCATCATCAATATTATTAAACATGTGCATAACACCTCTATTACCCTAATTAAAAGCTCAAAGACATTATACAAACCTGCAATACAAGTTTGGAGAAAGTGATAGGGCGTCCTATTGGGATAGTGTCCACTGGAAGAGGAAAGTTTCTAGGAGAGACCTCATCTGAGCCATGTAAGTGGGTGATATGGGCAAGGGATGTCCAAGCAAGTGGGTGCAGTGAGAGTAGAGGATGCAAAGTTTTACCTGTGGGTGATTTTGTAGAAGGTGAGCTGCACCTGTCCTGGATGCAAATCTTTCCAAGCCCATGCCTTCTATTCTTTTATTCTTTATTGCTTTTTCTTCAAGAGCCTAATCAGGGGACACTACCCTGGCGTGGTGACCAGTGGTGACAACATTACCCACAAGTACTTTTGCAGAAATGAGAAGGTTGGCTCGTGATGNTACCTGTGGGTGATTTTGTAGAAGGTGAGCTGCACCTGTCCTGGATGCAAATCTTTCCAAGCCCATGCCTTCTATTCTTTTATTCTTTATTTCTTTTTCTTCAAGAGCCTAATCAGGGGACACTACCCTGGCGTGGTGACCAGTGGTGACAACATTACCCACAAGTACTTTTGCAGAAATGAGAAGGTTGGCTCGTGATGAGACCCCTTTTCCCTTGGCCATGCAACCAAGAGTCACTACCTTGTCGTGGTAACCAAATGGTGTTAATGTCATACTGCTAGGTACCCATGGACCTAATAGGCTGGCTCGTGATGAGACCCCCTATCCTCTGATTAGGTGTTGTTTTATTATTTTTTACGGGTCCCTCTTGTTTCTTATTGAGGCCTTTTATTTATTTCTCAGGGATCCCTGGGCGAAGCATCACGAGGTTTGATTCTTAGGCTTTTATCTTTCTCCATATTGCTTTTACCTTCTGGGCCTTTAGCCCCTTCTTCCCATGAGATAAGGTGCAATCCTGAAAATAGGTCAACCCAGTGCCTGAACAAGTGAAATGGGGTAGATGAGCGGGAAGCAAGATGAAAAAGTGGTGCTATGATGGGAGCGAACGATGGATTTTCAGAAATCCCCCCTAGTGGCAAACCAAAACCTATGGACACAGGTTTACTAGGGCATCCTGTCAATCCCCCCAGACATGGTCAAGTGGGCAAGCATAAGATCCGAGCATTTGTTAGAAATAAAAGGAATCAGATGCACATATTCAAGGGTTTTGATGATCAAAGTGACACATACCATGATGCCTAGACTCATTACCTCATGGAGCAAGAATCCTGTCTGACACAAGGCCAAGTTGATGGTGATGGATGTTGCTGCTGCTGACAAGATAGAGGCGCTTGAAAGGAAGAAAAGGTGGGCCCTCCAGGGCCATGCTAAAGTCGATTTGGCTCTCGGTACTCCATGTCTAGGACCTGTGGGCCTCGAGACATGATCTTCTAGTTATCCCTAAAAGTGGGGGATAACAGTCTAGAAGAGTAGAGGGAGAGTGTTTCTATGGCAAGGCTCTATCTATCTTCAACAAATCAAAATGGCTCTTAGCTTAACTTGGTAGGGACATGAAACAAGGACACCAACATGTGCTCATTCCCTAGGGTTTAATCCAACAAATTTAATCAAAATGCAAGTAAAAGATACCATAACCCTTGAAACAAAGAAGGATTACAAAAATTCACTTACATTATCCATGCATTCATTTAGCCAAACCCTAGTTGTAAACCTTCCACCAAGAAAATTCCAAAATAGCCAAGAAAAAGCCTCCTTCAACAAGTCCACATCAAAATTTCAGCTAAAAACCCTTAAGGAGAGCGCAAATTTCAGACCTCACCAAGAGTGAGTGAAAGATCATGATCAAAATGAGAGTTTTAGCTCTCTACTTATACAATATCAATGACCTTTATTAAAATTTAGGTCACCAAAAGGCCGACAAGGCCAAAATACAAAATAATACAGTTTTACATTAAATGTCATAAATTAAACCCTAATCAAGCAAAATTAAAGACATCATGCCCTTTCTAGGGTGATGTTAGCCCTTTTTAGGGCAACATTGGCCTCCTGGAGCAAAACGTTAGCCCTCCTTGGGCCTCTCTACGCCGCCACACGTGCCACAACTGCCTCCCAAAACGTCCATAAATGATGGATGATGTCATAGGCATCCTGGGTGATGTCATGGGCCTTCCAAGGAAAACATCCCAATGGAGGGGGCACAACCCCCCTGGGTAAGGCTCTGCCAGGGTGCCTCTGTGGAACGTCCTCCTCTTCTCCGGTGCAAACTCCTATGTCTTATCTCTTCCCCCTGCTGGGGTCTCAACATCCATCTGGTGGGCTCTTCAGCCCCATGGAGGTCCAAACTAATCATCTCCCTATGTGTACCTGTCCAATATGGTACCTGTTCGTCAGGTATGATCCTGCACATCAAAAAATACACCCTCCATGGGCTCATAAGTCACAGGGATCATAGCAATGTCAATCACATCCAATCATCAATTTTATTAAACATGTGCATAAAACCCTTTTTACTCAGTCAAGTGCTCAAAGACATTATACAAATCTGCAAGGCAAGTTTAGAGGAAGTGACAAGGCATCCTATTGGGATAGTTTCCACTGGATGTGGGATGTTTTCGAAAGAAATCAAATCCAAGTCATGTTTAATGGATGAGGTGGATAAGGGATGTCCTGACAAGGGGTGCAGTGATAGCAGGGAAATGCATGGCTTACCTGTGGGTGCCTTTGTAGAAGGCTAGCTGCACCTGTCCTGGATGAAATGTTTCCAAGCCCATTCATGCCTTTTATTCTTCATTCTTTATTGCTTTTCTTTCAAGAGGCTAATTAGGGGACACTGCCTTGGCGTGGTGACTAGTGGTGGCAATGTTACCCACAAGCACTTTCACATAAATGAGAAGGTTGGCTCGTGATGAGACCCCTTTTCTCTTGACTATGCCACCAAGAGCCACTACGCTGGCGTGGTAACCAGTTGCTAGTAGTGTCATACCGCTAGGTGCCCATGGACCTAATAGGCTGGCTTGTGATGAGACCCCCTATCCTCTGACTAGGTCTTGTTTTATTATTTTTTATGGGTCCCTCTTGTTTCTTGTTGAGAATCTTTTTATTGCTTTCTCGGGGATCCCTAGGCGAAGAATCTCGAGGTTTTATTTTTTAGGCTTTTATCTTTTGCTAGTTGCTTTTACCTTCTGGGCCTTTAGCCCCTTCTTCCCACAAGGCAAGGTGCAACCCTTAGATGATTGGCCAACCCAATGCCTGGACCAATGTAATGGGATGGATGAGCGGGAAGTAAGATGGAAAGTAGTAAGTATGACGGGAGCGGACGATGACTCTTCAGAACCCCCCCCAGTGGCAACTCTAAACCTATGGGCACAAGCTTACTAGGGCATTCTGTCATTCCCCCCAGACATGGTCAAGTGGATAAGTATAAGATCTAAGCACCCGTTAGAAACAAAAAGAACTAAATTCACATATTTAAAGTTTTTGAGGATGAAAGTGACACATACCATGATTCCTGAACTCATTACCTCATGGAGCAAGATCCATCTCTGCTATAGGACCAAGCCGGGGTGATGGATGCTGTTGCTGCTAACAAAGTGGAGGCGTTGAAAGGAAGAAAATAAGGGCCTTCCAAGGCCATGCTCAAGTCGATTTGTCTCTCGATACTCCATGTCTAGGACCTGTGGGCCTCAAGACATAATCTCCTTAGTTATCCCTAAAGTGGGGGATAACAACCATCTTGATATTTTGAAGCTGGCCCTTCAATGTAAGAGCTCCGAGGGTGGTGTTACTCTCAAACATATTCTTCAATGCTTCATACATCTCACGAGTTGTCTTGAGGTTGGCAATATGAGGTAGGAGATGATCTCTCACTGAATAGATGATTATCTTCCTTGCTTTGACGTCATCTTCCTTCCATTCTTCCTTCTCTTCATCAGTAGTTGTTTTCTATAGAGCCTTTTCTATCACACTCAATAGGTTATCCTCTTCCAGGGTGATCTATAGTCTTGACTTCCAGGAACTGAAGTTGCTTGATCCATCAAGCCTATCTTCCACCAAGGTTTTGTTCCTCATGGTTTGCAGGTTTTTCCACAAACCCTTAGCATCTAGGCTAGGAAACCTAATGGCTAGGATAGGATAGTAACCTTAGGTTTTATTGGACTTATGATTGCCAACAATAAGCCTTTAGAGGGTCACAGGGACACTTGTGAGTTGTAGAAACCCTAGAACCGAATTTTCTGCAGAAAATTGCTGAACCCTAGAAGCCCTAGGGCCAAAAATAAAACAATTCTCGGAATTGTACTCTAAGAGTCTCTCGAGGTGCGCTGAAGGAGGTTGTACACTCCTATGCCAATTTTAGCCCCAACGTTTCAGTGTAGGGTGATGTAACAACCAAAAAAGAGAGGGTCGTACGGATTGAAAAAAGAGGACGCTTGGCTTTGAAGGCTTGTGCAATGGCTCTTTCAAGTCCTATGCTCTGATTCCATGTTGAATTTTCACTATGCTAGGCTCAAGCATGAGGTTTATTTCATTTACCATGTACTTGAACCATAAAGAAATGCAACTACACCATACATAAGTGTTGCAATAACCAAGATCATAAGAAGAATTACCATGCACAAGAACAAAAGAAATATCCTAGGAAAACCCTTCTCAACAAGGGAGAAAAACATTGCAATCCTTTGTTATATTCTCAAGAGAAGATCCCCCAACCATAAAACCCTAATTCACACAAGAGGTTGCTTCTACAACCTTGAAACTAACGCCCATGAAAGGTGCGCACTTCAACCTTACAAGTAGTTCTAAAATTTCCAAATGACAAGTGACAATTGTGAGAGTGTGTGTTTCCTCAATGGGGAAATCACCTCTATTTATACAAGACTAGACACAACAATAGGTGTGTCTATTGGCACAACATGGCCGACCAAAATAACTCAGAAATATAATTAACTATTACAATAAACCTTAATTATATTTCACATATGGTGGGGCCGATTTGTACCCTTTACATCATAATTAGGATTACAAGTAAATCTTACACTTAAACAATATAGCAAGGGATCCACACGTACACTAGTGCTCAGCCACAAGGGACACGTCCACCCGTGCTCAGCCACAGGGACGTCATACTCAACAGATCTCTATCTCAACTGAGTCCACATGAGAATCATCTGGAGCACTATATCAAGCCTGACTCAACCGAGTCCATAGGAGTACAAATGCATGAGACCACATCGACTCAATTCTCACAGAGGAGAATGATACACCCATCACATGGGATCTCACAGGTCAACTCAACTCAGTCCAGAGGAGAATGTATCTTGGAGAATGTCATATGACGCTACATTCATCAATAGATAAGTCATGCACTCCCTCACATACCGTTGTACATCCTCCTTGAGAACCTTCAAAGAGAATCTCTCCCTCACCTTCCTGTAAGTCTTCGTATACCCTGTGTGTCCTGCCAATGGTGCGTCACAAATTTCCCTCAAGATATTATCCTTGAGTGTGTGTTGACCACCTCTTCAACTAGGAGGTCAACTCCATGTACCATGAAGATATGCATCAATAGATGCAAACATGTCGAAGACTTTTTGGTTCTACAGGGCATTTTTACTCCAGCACACAGTTTTGTAAGAGGGATTACTGCACCCTTGCATGGGTTTATAATGTGATAGGTCTACATGGATCATGGTTAGGTCAGTTGCCTTAGGGTTTCTTCATTAGGAGAGTCCCTTTCACTGAGTGTTTTTTATCCTTAGGAGGTTAATGTGGCCTAACTAGCTAGGTTAATCTCCCTTGAGTTTTTCACTCCCACCCAATAAATCCTCCAAAGTGCTGAAAGGCATTCTAGTGAAGTCATTCCTAGGTATTTAGTGTTTAGGAATGTTGTAAATGACCATGTAAGATAGCACACGAAATTTCGCGAAATTCCGTCAAGTATAGCTAGGTTTTTTTTAAGGTTCTGAATTAATTAATTCTGGGTAATTAATGTAAAACTTAGGTCCCGAGATTTTTGATAGGGGTATTTGTACTCAAAAGAAAGCTAATGATACCCCTTGAACCTGTGGACCAAGTTTCAATTCAGTCGGACAAGTTTTTCTAGGTTGTTTGTCCACTTAGGAGTTTTTTCTGAAAATGACAATTTTAATTGTCAAACCCAGAATATGGGAAAATGTAAATTTTGTAATAATGGACCAAATCAAGTGAAGTAAGTGGAAAATCATGATGAGAGGGAACCCACCATACCTTTCCTACCATTTCTTACCCTTTTAAACCCCCATTAAATTAAAATTACATTTTAATTAATTCCCAATTAAGGGATATGTACACTCTCCCATGTATTATTTGGAAACTCATTTAATTGAGGCGTGGGTCCCTCTCTCCACTCCTACGTTTCCTCTACCCCTACAAACCACACTTTGGAGTGTGGCCTCCACACTCCTCCCACACTCCAAGCACATGTACACCCTCATGCATCCCTCCTTACCTCACGGTTTGGTTAGCTCACGTCCCTCTCCCACATAATACTTGGAATCTCTCTAATCTTAAGTCATGGGTCCCTCCCTTCTTGCTCACATCCTCTCCTTCCCTTCCACCATTCGCATTCTCTTAAGGAGTGTGCCAACACACTCCACCCACGCTCCTCATGAAAGCTCACGCTTTCCCTCACGTAGCTCACACCCTCTTTGGAAACTTACACCCCTCTCTTGGAAAAAGGTAGAAACATCTCCATAAAAGAGGAAGGTGCTTTGAAAGCAAAGGTGTGGACTCCCTCACTTGCCAAATTCGCCCCCTCCTTTCTTGTTTTATCCTTTCCACTTACCTTACTTACCATTTCCCCTTACCCTAAAAGCCTTTGATATCATTGGCTCGTTTTCCTCATTGAGTTGTCCTTCCTTTGGATCTTTGACACTTGTCAAAGATCCAAGAGGGGTCTCTTGGTCCCTCAAGGCTATTTAAGAGACCTCTCACTCCCTCATTTCACAACGATTCTTCACAGTATTGTTATGCTACCGATTTCTTCCCATCCCTCTCTTTCTCTCTCTCATTACTTTCACATTGTTTCACTAGTCCTGTCTCTTGAAGAGCTTGTAGCAGCATTGTTGCTACAACCTCTTCCCATTTAATAATACAGAAACTTCTTTGGAGGATACTGTGGCGTTCAAGATTAGTCTGGATTTGCCACTCATTGTGAGGTGATATCATTCTGAGTCTTTATGTGTTTTGGTAAATAGTTTCTCAAGTAAATTAGTTTACTAGGGTAGGTGAGGCAATAGTGTAGTTGCCCATCTATATAATAGAACCTATGTTGTATTGTCTATGCATGCAGGATATTATCTATTGTTCCATCTCACTTCTGGTTTAAGTTTTGCAGATAACTTCTATGAAGTTGTTGGGATAGCTTCAAGGATGAATGTACCCTCATCTTGGCTTACACTTCACGAGCATTCTCTGTCCCTCTTCCTCATTCTTTCAGATTCGGTTTTTGGTATCTAACATGCTTAGATTGGTCACTTAATCATTACAATTTTCTAGTTTTTGTATGCATGAAATTTCTGCCTAAAAACAAAAATTTCATAACTTTGTTGAGTGTGTTGTAGCTCAAATCAGCAAGCAATAGCTTGCTGATTTTTGCAAGTTCTTACTAGGACAAGAGGGCATGCTGCCCAATTTTCATACACAACACACCCTCAGAACAACTTCTTGAAGTGGTAACAGTTTCTCATCTTTCTTTCCTCTCTAAAATATTGTAAACGCAAGCCTGAAGGAGTTGTACCCAAGCGGCTTGATTTCTTTTCAGTTTTTACTTTGCAAGCTTAGCTAGATTAGTCGTGATTTCTACATGCATGTCTAACTAAAAATAATCTAGAGTAGAGCTCACACTTTATTTCTAGATTAGAGCCCGTGGAGGCATAGTTGATATTTGCTTTCGTGATTTACTTTGCATGCATGCCATTTTCTGTTGCAGCGTTTTATCTTAACACATGTGTGCAAAAATCAATATCTTAAAGGGCTCAATTAATCAATCTTTTACAATTCTACAAGTTAGTTTTAGTTCTTATATCTTACATGTGCAATCTAATAAACTAAGAACTCAATCATTAATTCTGGTTTGGGTTCCCAAGGCCTTTTTCGGATACTTAATTTTAACTTGCATTACATTTGTTTAAAGGCATCAGCCTGCTTATCTTTCAGTTTTAGTATTTTGACAATCCTTTGTTGAGCAAGCTACAAGCACTCAATCACCTTACTTACCATTTCCCCTTACCCTAAAAGCTTTTGATATCATTGGTTCGTTTTCCTCATTGAGTTGTTCTTCCCTTTGGATCTTTGACACTTGTAGGGGTCTCTTGGTCCCTCAAGGTTATTTAAGAGACCTCTCACTCCCTCATTTCACAACGATTTTTCACAGTATTGTTATGCTACCGAATTCTTCCCATCCCTCTCTCATTACTTTCACATTGCTTCACTGGTCTTGTCTCTTGAAGAGCTTGTAGCAACATTGTTGCTACAACCTCTTCCCATTTAATAATACAAAAACTGCTTTGGAGGACACTGTGGCATTCAAGATTAGTCTGGATTTGCCACTCATTGTGAGGTGATATCATTCTCAATCTTTATGTGTTTTGGTAAATAGTTGCTCAAGTAAATTAGTTTACTAGGCTAGGTGAGGCAATAGTGTACTTGCCCATCTATATATTTTGTGCATGCTTATATAATAGAAACTATGTTGTATTGTCTATGCATGCATAATATTATCTATTGTTCCATCTCACTTCTGGTTTAAGTTTTGCAGATCACCTCTATGAAGTTGTTGGGATAGCTTCAATGACGAATGTACCCTCATCTTCGCGTACACTTCACTAGCATTCTCTATCCCTCTTCCTCATTCTTTCAGATTCGTTTTTTGGTATCTAACGTGCTTAGATTGGTCACTTAGTCATTACAATTTTCTGGTTTTTGTATGCACGAAATTTCTGCCTAAAAACAAAAATTTCATAACTTTGTTGAGTGTGTTGCAGCTCAAATCAGCAAGCAATAGCTTGCTGATTTTTTCAAGTTTTTACCAGGACAAGAGGGCATGCTGCCCAATTTTCATACACAACACACCCTTAGAACAACTCCTTGAAGTGGTAACAATTTCTCATCTTTTTTTCCTCTCTAAAATATTGTAAACGCAAGCTCGAAGGAGTTGTACCCAAGTGGCTTTCTTTCCTTTCAGTCTTTACTTTGCAAGCTTAGCTATATTAGTCGTGATTTCTACATGCATGCCTAACTAAAAATAATCTAGAGTAGATCTCACACTTAATTGCTAGATTAGAGCCCGTGGAGGCGTAGTTGATATTTGTTTTCGTGATTTACTTTGCATGCATGTCATTTTCTGTTGCAGCATTTTATCTTAACACATGCGTGCAAACATCGATATCTTAAAGGGCTCAATTAATCAATCTTTTACAATTCTGCAAGTTAGTTTTAGTTCTTATATCTTACATGTGCAATCTAATAAACTAAGAACTCAATCGTTAATTCTGGGTTGGGTCCCCAAGGCCTTTTCCGAATACTAAATTTTAACTTGAATTACATTTGTTTAAAGACATCAGTCTGCTTATCGTTCAGTTTCAGTGTTTTGGTAATCCTTTGTTCAGCAAGCTACAAGCACTCAATCACACTTAGAAATATTTAGCTCATAGGTCTAAAATAAACTATTTAGACTTAATAGGACACCATAACTCGCCATCTTCGCCATTTAAAAACTGGGGTTTTGAGGAAAGCCACGGAAAGTTTTCCGGAGTACTCGGCCTTAGGGTTGACTTATGAAGCTAGGGTATGCCTCGTTGTCTCACTTCTTGAGCATCCGACAACCACTTGGTAATAGGGGGAGGAGAGTTTTGGGTTGACACCTAGATAGGGCTAAAATTATTCTCACACTTAATCACTTAATTTAATTTTCAATCTACAACATCAACAATACAATTACACACTTGCAAACTCACTGATCTCATTGTCTTTCAATTTACATTCATATGCAAGCTATCTTTGATGTGTTGTAGAAATAATATCTAAGTGGTTACATCTTTCATCTGGAATATTTGGCTTTCCACGTTTTTATCTATCCTTAATTCTTGTACTCGTGGTGTGATCCTTCAAGAAGTGCGCATCCACCTGGAGGCATTCTCTTGATTGGGTCTTGAGTGCTTTGTGTCTCTTGGCCATTGAAAAGCAGTCCAATGAAACTCTATATGTTGTGAGCATGCTTGGCTTCATGTGTTGATGATTGCTTTATCTTGAGTATCTTTAATTCCTGCACATGCGAGTAAACGTGTTAGTATATTGTATATCTTGTATTTAGCTTAAGTCTTAATCTGTATATCTTAGATATTCTTTTGTATCTAATTGTATCTATCTTTTTGTAATCTTTTGTAACTTGTAATTATCTTGTAACGAATATGCCCCTAATGTAGTTGACCGCATTGCCCAATCTTAGGCACTAGTCTTAGTTGCCCTAGGAAAAGGTCTGACTCTCATACTTAGATAGTTGCATTTTGCATGTACTGATTGACATCATAGGATAGATTCCCCCTGACCTTCTAACCAATTAAAACCAACTCCTAGAACATTAAATTCTTAATCTCATCTAGTAACTAGGGTCTACCCCCCTTGGCTTCCCTAGGAGTTAGCCTAGACGGAAGAGGTTCAAGTCAAAGTGACAGCGTGGACTTTGAACCTAGGTATTGTGCCTCCGAGGACACACTAAGTGAGCAGGACTTAGCTTATGTTTGCAAGTGTGTATAAGGAAGGCAACAGTGTGGACTCAGGGACAAGATAGATCATATCCTTGTAGTAGATGATGTAATCCACTACTCTATACCTGTCATCCTGAACAATTCCCTCCAAAAGCTCACAAGCGAAAGTATTCTTGGAATACTCTACCAAGAGAATGGATTTCCAATCTACTGAGATATTTTCCATGGAAAAAGATGCAGGTCTCCTGGAAAGGGCATCAACAATTACATCCTTCTTTTCTTTCACATTCTCAATGTCGAAGTCACATGCTTGCACCTAACCCATTTCTGTTGCCTCTTGCTCAAGTCCTTCTGCTCCAAGAAATATTTCAGGTTGTTGTGGTCGGTCCTCACCACAAAACATCCCCCAACCAGGTACTATCTAAGCTTGGATAATGCATGCATGATGGCCAACATCTCCTTATCATAGATGGAGTAGATCCTTTCTGGCTCCCTCAGCTTCCTGCTCCCAAAATATATGGGGTGTCGATTTGCATCAATACTGCTCCTATTCCCTCTTCAAATGTGTCATACTCCAATACAAATCGCTGAGTGAAATTTGGAATCTGTCAATGGCGTACCAAGTTGTGAAAAACCCTTCACAATGCGCCTGTAGTAGTTGCACAACCCGAAGAACCCTCGCAACTCTGTAACTGATCTAGGTGTGGGCCAATCTAAGATTGCCTAGATCTTCTCCCGATGCACATGTAATCCCTTAATGCCAATAACATGTCTTAGATAGTGAATCCTTGGCAAACAATGATTGCTCCTCCACGATGCTGATAATCTCATCTATATGCCTCAGATGCTCCTCCCAAGTCCTGTTGTAGATTAGTAGATCATCAAAGAATACCAATAAGAATTTCCTCAACTGCTTGTTGAAGATATGGTTCATACACGATTGAAAGGTAGCAGGTGCATTAGTCATCCCGAAGTGCATGACTAGAAATTCATAGTGCTTGTAGTGATTCTAAATGTTTTTTTGTGGATGTCCTCCTCTTTGATAGGGATGTGATGGTACCGCGATCGAAGATCGGTATTCGATAAGTACACTGCCCCATGTAACTCATCTATCAACTCATTGATCTTGGGTATCAGGTAGCAGTTCCTGAAAGTCTTCTTTTTTAGGGCCCTGTAGTTGATGCACATCCTCATCGTGCCATCCTTCTTCTTCACCAATACCACTGTAGAAGCAAAGGGACTAGAGCTAGGCCTGATGTGTCCCATCTCCAACAACTCCTGTAAGGCCTTCTCTATCTTGTCCTTAAACTTCTTCGGATACCTGTAGGGCATGGTGATCATGATCTTTGCCCATTCCTCTAACTAAATGGCATGCTCAAATCCCCCCCCTGTCAGGTGGTCTCTCTACTGGTAGTGGCCTGAACACTCTATCATGCTTCCCAAGCAATGCCCGAATGTCCACATGGTAATGCTAGCAGTATGGTGATGGATTTTGCATGGTGATCAAGCACTCTGTTTCACAAGCCACGTCCCCGTGCCTAAAAATTGTTGAAATAATGTAACTGCAAAGATTATTCTTATTATTATTGTTATTTTATTCATAGGATTAATCCCCATTGAGGATTAATCATGTCGCTAATTGTATTAGGACCAAATCCCCTTTTGCGGATTGGTCATCGGACAATTGTAATAGGCAGAATAAGAATTCGGCCCCAACAATTATTATTGAGACCCAAAATTAAATTAAAGGTGGGTTTACCCACCCAGAGTGAGAGGTCGGCCCTGCCAGTGAAACCCTTTCACACGTGCCATTCTTGTATATATAGGGAGGCTAGCACCTCACTTTAACACACAACTCACTTGCTCATTCTCTTATGAGGCAAGCTGCAATTACCAGTTGGAGAGAGGGAGAAGAGTGGCACATCTCTTGGAGAGGACTATCTGTATTGGTTTGAGTTATCTCTTGAACATTGTATTGACAATTTATGATAAGGAAGTTTTTGTTGGGTTTTCTTCCCCTAGAG
>JASDQU010192886.1:0-14587 GCA_032191745.1 Picea mariana | reverse complement strand
TTTTATTACAAAGTGTATCAAAATGACCAATGAATGTGAAAAGGTTAGGGGATAGAAGGTCAACAACCACCTGCACCAAGTGCATGTGCATTGATCAACTTGTTAGGATTTTAATTCCTAGATACTAATTTAGTTTCAAACTCATTATAGCTTGTTAGAAAGATCTAGATGAGAAAAATAACATGAAGGGGTAAGAATATGTTCAAAAATTTTTGCAAGAAAAACCTCGAGAAATACTCAAATTTTCTTTTACAAGTGTGGTACCCAAAATCACACAATGTTCACCAAAATGAAAAAAATTGATTTCAACTGGGCATATGGAGGATTGACTCATCCTTCTCCCCTTAGAGAGAAATATTAGTCCTCATTTCATAAACTTCGTGTACCAAGTGAAGGAATTTGTTTTGAATTTTGTTCTTGGTGATTCAGTAAATCACTTCCCTTGGTTGAAAACTTATTTAACAACCTAATAGAGTGTTATGTCCTAATTTCATGTGATCTTCATCATAGTATCCACAATTTGGTATATTGTAGTTGGTTATGTGAATTCAAAAAAGGGAAAGAAGTTCCTTGTAATAATTTTTTTAAGTATGTAATGTAGGGGTTTATCGAGCATGATAGGTGTGGCCAAATGAATGTAGAAGAGGCCAAGGAGAGTGGCCAATTGAATAGAGAATCAGGCCAAAGAGAATGTTTGAAAAAACATTAAGAGGCCTTATGCATTCATGTGTACAATATATGTACAATCGAGTAATGGAAATCACTCTATTTCGAGTGTTATATGGAGTTGATCGATTGAAGACTTCTGTAAATTGTGTGTGCATTAATTCTATACAGATTGTGTGTGTGTAGATTGATCTGAGTTAAAATCCCTCACAGAACAATGAAAGAAACATTTTTTTAGGGAGCGGGTAACAACAACGGTCATATCATGAGTATGTGTTAATTGTGATTGTCGGGTTTATAGATCAAATCATAAGTGACAATCTCAATCATTGATCACTATTGGATCAACGATCCATATCATTTGTGCGGGAGATATTTGTGATCGTTAAGAAAAGTGATCATGATTGTCGATAGGGTACGTAGACCTTTCACCCTTGTGATGAAGATGAACAGTTGGTATTAAATCTCATATCTAGATCGATGAACATAAGCAGTATAAATACTTGGAGTCTGAAGAGGTGATGCAAAACCCTTCAGAATTGGTGTATATGAGAAGAGTAGATGAAATTACTCTGACAGAAGGAGATATGATTAGTGGTGGATATCTGCACGAAAGAATTAAACCAACAGTCGATATCCCATTACGTCTCGTCCATCGGGACAAGTTGAAAAAGGAGAAGTCAAGAACCATTATGGAGACCTAGTGTCTGATACACGTGGAGATCATTCGTTGAAGAGGAATATCAATTGTGATCTGAAGCGCAGTGGAAGCGTGATGGAGAAGAGATCAAGTCATCCATTCATGTAGAAGATCAAGGTCTTAGCAATATATCGGATCAATGAAAGAGATTGTCTTTTAATATATCAGATCGAACAAACAGAGGACTTAAGTGTAAATATAAGTTTGACAATCTGGTCCCAAAATATGTCAGCACACGTATGCATCCCATTAAAGAGTGACACATGGCCTACATGGAGGATGACATGTTTCATTATCCATTTAGCAGTTGGAGAGTGTCAAAGTCACAGATCAAGGAGAAACATGGCATCCTAGTCAACATTGACACGTGGCAGATCCACGTCAACAGAACCACATGGTGAAGTTTCACATCGTACATGATCGGTTTCATTTGAGGTTCTTGTGATTTAGAACCTCTAATGATCCGGAGTTGATATACATCATCTCGATGTATGCCACTACTTGGAATGCGACACAAGGTGTGATCATGAGGATGATCCAATCACCCGTTTGGAAGCTTGATCAATGGTGTGCATCGATTGTGGAGTTTAGAGTTAGCCTATGGTCATGATAGAGGTTCTATGAAAGTTTAGAACCTAATTGAAATCACTAAGGATTGGTGCCAAACCAGAGCACTTTGAGGCTCTGTTAAATGATATTTTGGATCCAAGTTTGAAAGAAGCTTGAGGTTTTTAAGCTATAACAAAGTTCTTATAACTATGTACCTGTGAACATGGCGGAGAGAGTGATTTGAGAATATCCTTCGACACCCCATTGTGTTTTTAGTGTGCAACAATTGATTTTGGTGGCTGCCTAACTGTGGGTATAGACCAAAATGGTCTTCATCACAACTTGTGATAACACCCATCAAAATATGGCTCAATTTTAATATAAGTTATTGTATATATGATATCCATATATCAAACCCTGGGATATTTGAACCACATATAAACACCATATATAAATGTATTGATCCAAAACCCTTTCTTCAAAACATACAAACCATTCATCATGATTTATGTCACCAAATGATATATATATATCGAGTTTAAAAACTAGCTTGCATGCCAAGTATTTATCTCTAAATTTGAACCACGTACTTTGACTTGGATATATTTCAAAATGTTATCGTGATTCTTGAAGACATGGAGCCTTTTTCATTTTCATACCCTAATGCAAGTGATATTTCCAAATTCAATCATATACGTAGCAAGATAACCATGAACCATTTAAGTGAAAAAAACTAAAGTATATCATGTTGAGGAAAATCTTGGAGGACCAACATTTTTCTTTTAATCCTTGGGGACACCATCTGTTAGCTATATAATAATTATAATCATAGGATTCACAACAATTTGCAAGATTTTAATAACAAGTGACAATATTTTGAGTCAACACATTTGGAAACTCCACAGGGAAATCTACTTATAGCAGGCTAGAACTTAGAAATTTATGGTTTTTATTTTGAAACTAAAATCAAGTTTGCTAGTGTCTTCTTCTTCTCAAAATATTTTGTATAAATTTTCTGATATGCTCTTGAAATGATTCACTCATGGAGGGGATCATGGGAAAGTAAAAGATGGAAATAGTTGAAATCATCAAGTTTAAAGACATTTTATAGGTCCAACAAAAACTACATAAGTGGTTTTGTGAACTGAAAGCCATTCATTTGACTCCGTTGTTTATTTTTAGAATAGATTAAAGAAAAAATTTCAACCAAATGATTATGCTAGCAAATTAAATTGTTCTAGTTTTACTCAGAAAATAAAATCAAAACAAAAAAATGGAATTCTAAAATAAAATAAAAGAAACAAAAGGGTGCAGGCAGAAAATTAAAATTTATATACATGAAACATTGGTAGTAAAGAAATCAATGAGCTTCAACAAAGTGTTTCAAACGAAAACCATTATTCCTATAACAAAACAATCTCCCATCCATGTCTTTCAAAAAATAAGAATTATTTCCAACAACATAGGCGATTATGTAAGGACCCAACCAAAGCTTCTGGAATTTTGTATGCTTACCTTTGTCATCATGAGCAGAATCCCAAAGTAACACATTTTCATGAACTATAAAAGTAGTTGATTTAGATTTCTTGTCAAAATATTTTTTGATAGTTTGTTTTCTCTTCTTGAGATTTTCAAGAGCATATCTCGTTTGTTATTCAAGAGCCATCAAGGAATTAATCCTACGAGGAATGTTTGTAGAGTTCAACTCTTCAACCTACAATGCTAATCTAACGGAGGTTAACTCAAGTTCCACGGGAATAATAGTTTCTTGACCATAAAAAATTTGGAAAGGAGTATGGTCAGTACGGTTTTGGTGGTAGTTTGGTCTGCCCAAATTGCATATGTGAGTAACGTGTGCCACTAGCAGGGTTTATCATTTATAATATTCTTTAGAATTTTGATCATATTTTTATTTTTGGACTCAACTTTACCATTTCCTTATGGATAGTAAGTGATGAAGTAAAATGCTTCACCCTGAATTTATTTACAAATTGGATAAATTTTGTAGAAATAAAAGATGGTCCATTATTGGTGATAATTTCTATCGGAAGATCAAAATGAGATAATATATTAGATTGCAAGAAGGTGATTACTTGTTCATCATGTGTATGATTGAGTGCTACAACTTCAGTCCACTTGGTGAAGAAGTCTATTTCTATTAGGACAAAAAAGTGTCTAGTAGAAGATGAAGGATTAATAGGACCATTGAAATCTAATCCCCACTTAGAAAAATGGAAATCTGGAAGAACTAGTGGTAAAGGCATGGAAAATAAATTTTCATTGCCTACAATTTTTTTACATTCATCACAAGCTTGTGTAAATTTGTAAGAATATTTGAAGATTCAAGGCCAGTATTACCCAGTTCTCAATATTTTGAATGCGGTGGATTTTGCAGCAAAATGACCACCAATATGAATGCCTAAATCTGTTGATCCATGAATTTACTTCAATATGTTCTGGGTTGTTCTATTATATACACAACATAACAAAATCCATTAAGAGTTCTACAGAAAAGAGAAGTACCTAAGGTTAGATATTTGGAGCCTTCAAGACAAACCCTCGTGTGTTGATGATTTTTAGGATTATTAGGTATTATTGAAATTAAAAATAATAAATGATGTCCTACTAAATCAAGAGTTTCATTTTCAACAAGAAAAAGTGCAAACAAAGTTGTGACATCCTCAAGAATTAAAACAATTTTTATTTTAATGTTATTTCTTTGAAAATAAATTTCCATTTATGTAAATTCGTACATGATATTATTAAGGAATGTAAGTACTATATTTGTGACTGTTGAGCAAGATTTTGACTTTCCAACTGTCCTCTTTGATGGACAGATGTATGAGACAAATATTTTTTAATATATTTAATGCAGGAAACAAATGGAACAACCAGGTTGAAAATAGTTGACTGTGACTCCATGAGTGGGGAACATGTTTGAGTTAACTCAAAGCTTATTTTTACAAGTGCCAGAAGTAGATTTCTGTCACTAGAAGGCCCTAAAAATCAAATATTTGTAAAGCTACGAATTTCCAAGGAGGGAAATGGATTGAAGAAAAGTCCTAGGAAAAATGGAAATGATATATACAACATATGTGGGAGGCAGGGCATTGCTTAGTATGTTGTGGAAATGAGTATTTGTTGTGTTAGCACTAATGGTGTTAGGAAAATAATTTTCTAAACTGTACAGAAAAACAGTGGCTAAGGAGTGAAGCTCAATTTTCCCTTATGGAGTCATGGTCAGGCTAGGGGGTGATCAAGACAAGTAATATTGGTTGTTATGCGTCTATGGTTGGGTGAAATATGGTTGTTCCATTTGTTTCCAACTTAACTATTACAAATATGTATTTTATTTAACATGTTCCTGCTCTTGTTGGATTGTGGAATTATAAGTTAGTTATAGAATTAGAGTGATATAGTGTATATATACTACATAAGCTAAAATTTAATTATTTCCATTACGCATAGATATCATAATATGGAATTATACATTTTATTTCTAAATTGTGAGAAAAGGGATTTTAATACACTATGTATAAAACCATGAAATATAAACTCTGGAAACTTCTATGCAATTGTACTATAGTTCCTAAATATCTTATAGCCATGGAATATTCAAAAGAATTGATGCATTAAAAAAAATTGAATATATCGTTAGAATTGCATAAATTAAGTTTTATGTTGAGTAAATATGAGTACCTAATATTGTAGGCTACAGAAATAAATTCATGATGAGATTAAAAATATATATATATATATATATATCCTTTCTTGGCAATAAGCTACAAATTTGCCATAAGAACAAGATAACTTTGTTTTTTCTTTGGATGCATTCTTCTATCTGTTTTCAGCTTATTCTTACAAGTATATATCTTTACCAAATATATATATTCTCATTGTTTTCCTTGATAAATACAGAAAAATAGAATAAATAACTCAATCCATCACAAAATCTAAAGTGATTCTTCTTCTATCTGTAGCATAGATTATTTCAAGGTATCGAGCTATGTTTTTCTCATAAGTACAATGTATGAAATTCATGTGTTAATAAAATAAAATCATTACAAGATATTATGTACACCAATACACATGTGATATCCAACAGATAGGGAACGAGCGTATGTGGAGTATGGAAAAATGTATATAAACTCCCATACTTGTAATGAATCAAAACATCAACATACAAAGAGATAAACTCATGACAATATACCTTTATGGAGAGAAAAATTTAATAGTTTTTTTACTCTGAAGATTCATTGAGAAACGGAGTAATTTATACAAATAAAATCCATTGTTCCTGGAATAAGAAAACTGGAAAACAAGATCCCGAGGTGGAACCCAGGTACCTTGTGCATGATAAAAATTTTCTTGTGAATCTGCAGCGATGAAAATCCACCTACAAGAAATAATGAAGCTTACATTAGGGAAAAACCTTATTTCATAAAAGTGGTGTAAGCATAATAAAATTACAGGAATTAAGGAATAAGAAGACTATTGAAAAAAGTATCTCGTGTTTATATTAGAACATGTAATTTCCACCGAAGGAGAACTCTGATCGAAGATATTTACCCAGCAAAATTCCATCTCTGCCTGCAGAGGATGCAACTTCCTTTCATGTGTAAATTCGGTATTTATAGTGCCCTTGGTCAGGTTAACCAAACTCATGTAGGAGACTTCGAAGCACGGAGGGAGAAGGTGACCTAGGAATAACTGATGGGTGTTAGAAAGTAATGGATGTGCTCGTTTAACCATAGACAATATAGCAATATTGTCACCCAACCATAGGTCGAAGCCACCCCCAAGCACCTTAACCTTGACAAAGAATCATTATGGAAGCAAACACTAGGCTAGATAGCCAAACAAAGGTGGTGCACCTCTCTCCAAGGATAGTGCACCAAGAAATAGTAACAAAAGATGATCAGAGAGTCCAACCCAGAATTACCGAGAATATATATTGCAGAACTAGCAACAGCAACTTCTCCCAAGACTTGCGCACAAACTATCCTTCTGGAGTGAGCACAAGTGTGCTTCTGCAATTCTAAGAAATCTGTCTAGAATGAACACTGGCCTCCTGTATTTATACTGCTTCTGCCAGACTACTTGGGCCGACTTCTCATTCTGGGTGCTAATTCTTTAGTATATAACATTTCCTTTAGCTGACTTCTTCTCTTGGAGGCTAATAACCGAATACAAGTCATTTTCCTAAGCCGACTTGTCTTCTAGGGTTCTTAACCAATTATTTAGGGTTTCTTCTTGCTTCTTGGAATATTCTATTCTCGTCAGGTTTACATGTGGAGGTAAATACCTCCCACATCTACCATAATATCAACACTCCCTCCTAGCTAGGGAGGTATTGAAGGTAATGGTCTTGAGCACAAACATACCATTCACCCAGTAGAATCAACATAGTCGTATAGACTATCTCATGATTAGATCATGAGCACCATCATCACTATTAGTGTCATCATTTGCATCATCTCTCGAAACCATACTCCATCTAAGTAATCAAACATGATGTTGGATAAGTCACTCACTCCACAGAGTGACACAAGAACCATTCTTCTAATCCGGACATATGTCCTAGAAGAATAAATGTACTGGACCATTTTCCATCTGGGGAATCTCTGTCCATTGATCATCCATCTAGCTGATAATCATTTCCACACTACTGATAGTCTTCAAGGCAATCGAAGCAATGTCATTCAATAGAACACAACTGTGTATATCCATAGTAGTACACAACTACAATCCAGTGGTACACTACCACACCAAGTAGCACACAGATACTTGATCAGTGACATATAGTCACAATCAGTGGAACACATCCACCATAGTAGCATACATCTACTATCCAGAGACATATAGTCTCCATAAAAATCATATCATCTGATATCAACCTGAACAGAAAACATTGTTATGATATAAACTAAATCATCTGGGCCATTATTCCACTCACACCTGTGAGATCTGGAAGAGCATCTTCCCTCAGAATGTAAAACATCAACGATGGGATATCTGGACTATTCTTCTCAAGCAAGGAAGAATAATTGTCCTGATTTCTGAGCCTGGACCATTCACCTATCTGGGCCATTCCTCAGGCACTAAACAAAGTGCAACCTGGAGAGAATGAGTCTGCCCTAGGGAATGTATGTCCCTGATTGTTGAACCTGGACCATTCACCTATCTGGTCCATTCCTTGACACTAAACAAAGTGAAACCCGGAGAGAATGAATCTTCCCTAGGGAATGACTGTTCGGACTATTTCCTAAGGAAATGACTATCCTATACTAACCTCCAAAATGGACCATTCTTCGAAACTGCTCACAACTGTGAGCTTCGAAAGAATGATTGTCCGGTGAGGCGAACCAATCTTATTGACCACCATTTAGAGTGACTACCAAGAAGAGAGATGTGCATAGACCATTCCCCCACACTGGCCACAAGGGGAATCGTTGTCTATGATACATCAGCAATCCATCGAACCATTTTCATTACGAAAATGACCGTTCGATCTGGACCATTTTCCGAACTGGAAAATGCATGTCCGTCAAAAATCTCAAACCACTTTCCGAACTGGAAAGGAACTGCTCATCCTGGACCATTTTTCAAACTGAAAAATGACTGTCCATAAATCAATACATATCAGTGCTCCCTCCCAACCTGGGAGACATATCTTCCCTTTTCAATAAGGAAGTTGTCTCCACGAGATCCAACTTGTTTCTTAAGTATGCAAACTCTTTCATCTTGGATAGAGGCTTTACCAAAATATCTGCTTATTTATTCATCTGTGGAGATATATTGGAGAACCACTTCTCCTTTATGGACCTCATCACAGAGAATGTAATGCTTGATCTCAATGTACTTCAGTTTTTATGGAACACCGGTTTTCTCTTAAGGCTTCATATAGCTCTGATCATTATAGTTTATAATAGTTGGATTCATCTCTTTTGTTTCCTACTAATTCACAACATTGTGGCAAGGGTCAAACTAGAACATATCCAAGTGGTACTTCTTCTACTATCATGAGATTTTTTCATGGATTGGCAATCCATCATCCTAGAGTTCTGAGTAACCATTCTAATACAATATCTATGTTATAGAAAGTTTTCACCACGCTTCTGTTGTGCATTGGAGGTTCTCCATCAAGTTGTCTTCTTCCATCTGCATACAAGGGTCTCTTTCTGGTATACCTCAAAGCCTTGAGGTTGCTCTACATACGCTCTTTGTTCAATTATTCTGGAGAACATTCTTTGCATTCATCTGATGTAAACTCCAACCCATGGATATTGTGGACGATATAATGGCTCATGTAGTGGTATTTCTGGTTTACTGGAACATGCAATCATCATAGTCTTCTCCCTCCATCTGGGAGAACCTCTAGTTATGGATCTCACAATGCTTACAGTCATAATTCTTCCATACATTGTTCTTCATCACAACTTTCATTCCCTCTGCTTGATTGCTTTTGGTGATTTCAGATCAGGCTAGTAGTCTTGTGATTCTTGATACAATGACTAGTTGTTCTGTATTTTCTTTCTCTGTTGGAATATTCATGTTCTTCCTCGTGTTTCTCTTTAGCTCTTGGGTCCATGGAGTTTTCTATAGATTCCATGCCCTGAAGATTCCAACTTCTTTCACTCATCATAGGATCATGGATGTGGATGGAAAACCAGAGATACTTTAAGGCTTATTTTCGAAGAAGACTTCTTCTAAAGTCACACTAAACATGTGGGGGTTTTCATGGTTGCTACCATGGATAGATACTTCATCATCTTCAATGGATGCTTCATGCATGAATGCATGCTCTTCTTTTGGAAATATATAATTGGATCCCTCCATCTAACAGAGTCCATGCTTCTGTCTGCATCCTTATTGCCTTCTACAAAGTGTCATAAGTATTTTTCCAATTTCTTCTTGATTGTTGACTTCTTTCTATCTTTACTTCTTCTAGGTTTCTTTAAGATTGATTCTGATTTCGATTGATCTTGCAGTTGTTACTTATGTAATAGCTTCCACATGAATTGTTACCAAGGGTTTTTGATGTACTTCATCCTTTCATGTGTAATTCCTGACTTGTAGTCATTGTGATAGCAATCCTTATCTTGTTGTTCTTCCATAGGTATAGTTTCTCTTTGAACATATTATATTCTAGGAAATAGATATGCAAGATATGTACAAAAAACATGGTATGTACAAGAACTATGAAGAGTATTGTTACCTTATCTTAGAAGAAGAAGTATGTTTTGTCCTGCTTGGATTTCTTTGAGGGTTCCCTTTCTTAGAAAACTGATGCTTCGTGTGTTTCCTTCCTTTTCTTTAGCTCAGGACAATGATTCTTGTAGTGACCATATTTTTGACAATTGAAGCATTGTATTTTTGATATATCCTTCTTTTGATTTGGTTTCTTCCTGGAGCCAAACTTCTTTTTATTCCTAAAATTCTTAAACCTTAATGTGAAGGCTTGATCATCGTATTTCTTTTGGGGTTTCTCTTTTGCATTGATCCTTGATTATTCTTGTGCACGGCAAGTCCAAAGTTCTTCAAATGTAGGATACTCCTTCGTTGTGTTCATGCTTGCGGAAAATGCATCCCATGTCTTGGGAAGACCATTGAGTACTATATTTACCAGTTCCTTCTCTGAAATGATCTCTTCAATATCTTGTAGTTGATCTCTTAACTGAGAGATTCTCAAGTATGATGTTATGATGTCATCATCATTCATCTTCATGTCACGGAGCTTATTCTTCAGACTCATTACTTTTCAAATGTTTCTGACTGAGAAGAGGTTTGTTAGGGCATCGTACATCTTCTTAGATGAGTCAAGATGGGAGATGTAGGGTATAAAGTGGTATTTTATAGAATCCACTATGATACTCATGGCATTGATGTCATTGTCTTTGAACTTCTTCATAACTGCAACGTTATGCGGTTTCTCTTTTCCTTCTTCAAACTTTGGTTCAACAATCTTTCCTTTCACGATATCCAACACTTTATTCTTGGCAAGGATGAGGTCAATCCTTGTCTTCCATGCTCTGAAGTTAGAATCCCCTTCTAGCTTGTTTTCTAACTTCATAGAGTAAGTCATAACTGCTTTGACTTGGTCAACCCTTGATTTTGACCAAAAACTCAAACTTGATGTTTTAGCTTGTTGAGAGTATCAGGAGATGTGTTACGCTAGGGCGCACTAGTATATCCAGAAATTAGGTCAATCCCTTCACTTAAGGTGCCTCAATGAGAGGGTTAGGGTTTCATTTCCGCAACAAAAACTGGTTGCAACTGCAACTGCAATTGCAGCTGAGCAAATCCTCCCAATATATTTTCCAGTGGTTAGACTGTCCGAAGATAGTGTGGCCCCATAGAATTTTAGACAGTAATGGATGTGCTCATTTAACCATAGACAATATAGCAATATTTTCACCCAACCATAGGTCAAAGCCACCCCCGAGGCTGAAGCCACCCCTGAGCACCTTAACCTTGACAGAGAATCATTTCAGAAGCAAAACCTAGGCTAGATAGCCAAACAAAGGTGGTGCACCTCTCTCCAAGGATAGCGCACCAAGAAAGAGTAACAAAAGATGATTAGAGAGTCCAACCCAGAAATACCGAGAATATAGATTGCAGAACTGGCGGCAGCAACTTCTCCCAAGACTTACGCACAAATTGTCCTTCTGCAGTGCGCACAAGTGTGCTTCTGAAATTCTGAGAAATCTGGCTAGAATGAAGACTGGCCTCCTGTATTTATACTGCTTATGCCAGACTGCCTGGGCCAACTTCTCATTCTGGGTACTAATTTTTTAGCATATAACATTTCCTTTAATCGACTTCTTCTCTGGGAGGTTAATAACCTAATACAAGTCATTTTCCTGAGCCGACTTGTCTTCTAGGGTTCATAACCAATTATTTAGGGTTTCTTCTTGCTTCCTGGAATATTCTATTCTCGTCAGGTTTACATGTGGAGGTAAATACCTCCTGCAACTAACATAATATCAACAATGGGTTCCTTTGCATTGTCCATAGAGAGGTCCATCATTAGACTTCCATTCCATTCTTTCCCCAAAAATAAATTACTTTAGAAAAAAAATGAATTTAACAAAGATAGAAGGCACGTCCAATAAGTTTAATTGCAAGTAATATGGAATGAAATGGAAAACATACAAGAAAGACCATTTTTCTTTCCATTGCAATAAGAATGCGTTAATATATGCTAAGTTCGCAATAAAAGAAATCAATAGAAGATATCGACCTTTGTTCTCCTCCGCTATAGTTTCATAGACAAAGAAAAACTAAGAGCGCAATAGTGGATTACTATAGAAATAAATTGGACCCATAAGAATAGGTACAGATTACCCAAATGCATAATTTATAAACTAGAACTAGAGTTGGCATTCCCATCTCTAAGAATAGAACCAACCAGAAATTATGAAAACTAGGTATTGTAGAAGGAAACGTTACTAACAATGAGACTTCTTGCTATGCCTCCTTCACAGAATGATATGTTCTCGTGACTAAACAGAGACCGTTGAGACTTGAAGAAAAAATTTACATAAAGTCTTAAGTTGACCACTAGAAGATAGTCTAGTTCAACATACAAACCCCAGAAGGCGAGATAAACTTGTATATATATAAAAAGGTAAATAATACTATCTTAACAAACTATGGGAAATCGATTACTTGACTGACCAATGTAAATAATCTATCATAATTTTTAGAATAAGTAATCCATACCTTTGCCAAAATAATTTAAAGGGATAATGGCATCAAGCCATGATATGCATGCAGAATACAAACTCCCTTTCATTTGTTATAAAATTAAACATAATTTATCTTTTCTCGAGTGGAGGAAACTACTTACCTAGAGAGTACTCTGAACGCAGAAGTCCACACAACAAGCTCAACACCACTGTCAGATGAGGCTTCCCACCAAAATGGCCATGAGAATGTATTCCTATGACAGAGTATTGATAAAAAATTGATTTATTGTCTTGATAAAAATTTGATTTATTGTCTAGAGAAAACTCCTAGAGGCTAGTGACAGAAATGAATGTTGAGAAATGATGTAAAACCATCGTGTTCAATCACTGAGAGGCCTCGAGCCCATCCCCCGTTCGTATACAATTTTCCTTAACTCCAAGCCATGTGACGCTCACGAAAGGAAGTGATCATTTTGGTTAGTATACCGGTTGGACAGGTCTGTATGTACCTAAGTTCATGAAACAAAGACACATCCCTTTCCTTTGTAACTTTAACGTTCAAGTTGATAAGGAATGAATAAAGACGACACCAACCCTTGTGTTGGCCAAGCCATTACACCTTTCTCCATAATCAACATATTTTTACGTTTAATACAAACCCCTTACATTATTTTGTATCCACGATCCTTACTATGTCTTACCCAATGTCGCAAAGAATCACATTTAAGGGTTAGTAAGGTCATGTTTCGGATAACAAGTTTGGACCCTTATGCAGTATAAAGGAAAACTACTATTTTTGGTAAGACTACTCTTAAATATTTTGTAATATACTATTGAAATAAGGTAAGAGATGATGGTAGGGTGTATACAAATCTCTATCTTACCCTTTAAATATTTATAACTATATGTATACTACTAAGGTAAGTATGGACAAAACCCTTTCATAGTTTCAACCAAACAAAAAAAAATTGTATGGAAATTTGGGTATGGTTCTACGAAAGAATCCTCATCATTTTTAGAAGAAACACCTTGTTCATGATGTTGAGCCAAGTGTAAGGCTAGATTTTGTCCCTTGATTATGTAAAAAGTTGTTATCATGAAGTCATATTTCCATGTTTTAGAAAGCCAATGTGCAATTTTTCCTGAAAGATGAGTTTGAGAAATAAAAAACTTAACAAAAACAAAATAGAAGTTTACCTACATGTGCTTGCCTAAGATATAATGGTGAAATTTTTCAATAGCTTTTACAAGAGAATAAGTATGGCTTTCAATCAAAGTATATTTAAATTCATTGTCTGATAAAATTTGGCTCATGTAAGTTGTGGGATGGCCATTATTTTGATCATCATGTTCAAGAAGGATAGCATACATTGCTTCTTTAGTAGCATTATTATAGATAATGAAATCCTTTTCAAAATTCAGTTTTTCCAAAAACAATGCAACACTGATAACTTATTAGTGATGCACGGGTCGTCGACAGTACCGGGGAGATGGATCGGTGATGCACGCTGCAACAGGTTAGTTATCCTCGCCTTCATTGGAGAACCTCCTCCATTGTGATCAGGATCTCTTGGGTATGTCAACTTGTATTGTTTCAAATTTGTCTTCCTCTTCCCTTCCGCCTATTCTTGATCTGGATGTACTTTCTGTGGCTCCATCATCGGGTGGGAAGTGTCATCCTCTAGTCAATTTTCCCTCCCTTCTTTGTCCCCTCTCCTCCTTTTCGATGATCTTTGCTCCTCCGCTGATTACACCTTCATTTAACTTGGGGAGGGAGGAGGGTCCTGAGTCGACTATGAAACAGTTACCTAGTTGCCAGTCTACCTCTCCAGTAGGAAAAGATTCAGCTCCAGAACTACCTTCGGGCCCTCACCCTCCATTTACCTTGGTAATAACCCTCCCTCCCACCCTTTCCTCTACCCAAGCCACTCCCTCTACCTCAACTGACTCCTCCTCAAAAGAAAACAGAGTACACTATCAC
>JASDQU010192885.1:0-15762 GCA_032191745.1 Picea mariana | reverse complement strand
TTGTTGTGTCAGCGGTGTTGTTGAAGGTAGGCATGGCTTCATCCCACTTTGTGAAGTAATCAACTGCAACTACGATGTATTTGTGTCCATTGCTGGATGGAGGGTTGCAAGTCATGAAGTTGATGCCCCATTTACAAAAGGGGCCTGCAGTAATGACTGGTTGTAGAAGAGCAGGTGGTGCGAGTGCTTTGTTGGCATAAAGCTAGCATTTATCACATCGCTTCACAGCATGAATGCAATTGTGAAATAATGTAGGCCAAAAGTAACCTGTGCGGATGATTTTATGAGCGATGGACATCCTTGAGAGATGTCCCCTGTAAGCGTCGCTATGGCATTCGTTCAAGACTCTATCGGCCTCGTCAATAGTCAAGCATCGACGGAGTATGGTGTCGACCCCTCACAAATATAAGATATCCCTGATGAGGAGGTAGCGGGGTGCCTGGTAACGAATATGTCAACGATCATCTCTAGAGAGGTGGTTTCCGAATTTTTGTGTTCGGAGATAGACAAGAAGATCGCCATACCAAGGGTCATCCGAGGGGATGTAAAAGAGATGTTCATCGGGGAAGTCAGTATTGATGGGGGAACTGGTAGTATTAGAGGGGAAAGCCATGATGAGTTCGGCGAGGACGAGAGATATCTTGCTCTTGGGTGTTGAAAATTCGAGATCATACTCCTGAAGGATGATGATCCATCGTGCAAATTTACCATTAATTTGTTGACGACTGAGCAAGTATTGCATGGCGTTGGAATCTTCTATGACTTTGGTAGTTCGAAGCAGAATGTATTGGCACAGCTTCTGGACTATGAGGATGACTACAAGGGCTAGTTTCTCTTTGTGATTGTATTTCAAGGGTGTCCTTGAGAGGTTTTTACTAATGTAGTAAATGACATGCTCGCGATCATCATCCCCTATTTGAACGAGAAATCCTGCTAATGAGACGGCTGAGGCCGATATGTAGAGGATATAGTTGCGGTTATAGTCGGGTGGACTAATCAAAGGGGCGTTGGAGAGTGCCATTTTAATATCATTCAAAGCGTTTTGGGCATGTTCATCCCAGTGGAATGGGATGTCGTGGCATAGTAAGCGAAGGAAACCATGTGCTCGAGTGGCATAGTTTGGGACACAGCGTCGTAAAAGGTTAGCTTTGCCTTGTAGGCTCTGCAGTTGGTGTAAATTTCAAGGAGGGGAAATTTCCGTGATGGCTTGGACTTTGAGGGGATCCACGGTAATACCGCTTTGGGAAACAATGAACCCAAGAAGGCAGCCAGCAGTGACGCAGAATACACACTTGAGGGGATTCAAGCGGATATTGTACTGACGACACCTTTGGAAGATGATTTGTAGATCATCGAGATGCTGAGTGTGTTTCTTGGATCGAGCGGCGAGGTCGTCCAAATATGCGAGGATGATATGAGCTAGATCATGAAAGATGTATGTCATGGCTCGTTGGAATGTTGCTCCAACGTTCTTGAGGCTAAAAGGCATGACACGATATGCGAAAGTACCCCAGGGGGTAGTGAATGCGGTTTTGTACTGATCAGCTGGGTGAATTTGGATTTGGTTGTAGCCAAGGAAACCGTCCATGAAGGACAACGCCTTGTGACCGGCACAATCATCAATAATTTGGTCGATAAAGGGTGTGGGAAAGTTGTCTTTGGGACAGGCGTTATTGAGGTCGTGAAAATCCGTATAGACACGAATAGTGCCTTGTTTTTTGTTAACAGGGACGGGGTTGGAGACCCATGATGTATAGGCGATGGGGTAAATGAAGCAGACGACGTGTAATTTATCAATCTCAGCCTTGATGGTCGCTGCTTTGGATGGGTGTAGAGGCTGTTGTTTTTGGCGGACAGGCGTGATATCAGGCGAAGTGTCTATTCGATGTTCGACGATAGAGGGGTCAAGGCCAGGCATCTTTGTGACCAGGGAAAAATGTCCCGATATTTCTAGAAGAGAGATTTGTAGGCAGTAATTTCTTTAGGAGTGCATGTGGTGCCAATAGTTATTTCCTCGACGACTCCATTTTTTATGGAAATATCGATTTTGATGGTGGGGGAAATGTTGGCAATATTGCCTTCTTCAAAAGCATCAGGGGCAGGGATAGGGTTGTTGAACTAGTCGATATGCCATGATGGGATAAAATCCTTGGTTTTGACTGCGTATATGGGGTGTTGGTTAGGAGGCGTGAAGGCTTCCTGTGAAAGGAAGAGCGATTTGTGGTGTAGCGCATCCCATGGGCAGTCGGGGGTGGTTAATTCCTCGAGTATGTCCTCATCACAGTGGAATTGTTGGGAATACAAGGGATCCAAAAGAGTAATATCGGTGACTGTCACCGTGTGATTATCGTCTGGTGATGAAGAAGCAGGGGGAGTGACGCAAGGATATTGTGATGGTTTGCTCGACATAAACCAAATATCAAGATACTGAGGTTTAAAACTGGTGGTCGGGCGTAAAATTTCCGTGGGGAATTGAACGGGGGATTTGGGGGTAAATCCTCGTATAAGTCATCCAAGAACCATGGGGGGGTAGGGACTGCTTCAGGTTCAAGAGAAAGGATATGAATAACCTCTGTAGATGGAGTAGGGGTAATCACTGATTCCGCACTGGAGGGGGTGTAGCGTTTTGAATAAGGGCCATTTGGCGACGCCTATACTCGATGATCATAGGACATTGATATGTAAAATGATCAAGTGATTCACATAGGATGCAAGGACACCTCATATGTTCATTGATTGAAGTTGTGACATAATGGATGTCAGTGCTTTGGGTACTTGATGACATGGAGGTAGAGTGGTTTTGTTGAAAACTCCGTTGTACTGTCGTGAGTGTTTGTCGAAACTAAGGTAGGGCGGGGCAATGATGAGTATAGTGGCCATACTTTGAACATATGGCACATGCGAATTTGGTTCGCAACCCTTTATTGCCTGTAGTGAACGACATTGTGGTGGCATTGGGTGTGCTTGATGAAGCTATGGGCGATATGGTCGCACGAGGGAGTTGGATTAGATCGCGTATCTTGGGGAGAGAGGGACATCGATTAGTAGGGTGTCCTTCTTTCTTGCAGAGTGCACAAGGAGGTTGGATGTGAGGAGGGAGAGGAGCGATGGGCTCTTGCTTCTTTTGTCTACCCCCAGCTGTAGCTGTGGTGTTAGCAAGAGAGGGTAAGGGTGTTGCTTCTGGAGTAGGTATTGGAATTTGCATCGAAACTCCTTCGGTTTGAGGAGGGAGAGATGGTTGAGGAACCATTGCTGGTGGATGTAGATACCATACTGGGATTGCTAGCACCATATTGGGAAGGGTAAACATTGTAGCTACTTGAAAATATTGGATGCCTGGTGGGGGGTAGAAAAAGGGGATTTGAGTAATGGCTTCGGGAACTGTTTTCCAAACTAGGATATGGCCCTGGGGTGAGGTGAAATCGTGAACTGGTGGAGTTGACGAGTTCTCAGGAGATTCTTGAGGGAGGAGCTTTGCGACTAGTGGGACGTTAGATATAAGAGAAGCCTCACTGGCAGGAAGGGTATCCTTAATGTCAGTTCTCTTGGATGAGATGACACATACCTGATTGGAAGGATGAATGAGCGGTGGTGCACCATGGTAAGTTCCTAACAAGGATGGGTCTTTGAAAATTCTGGGGCCCATCTCGATGAGTGAGTACGCCTCAGAATTAGTATGGACAAAAAGGAGAATGTTATCGATGTTGGCAGAAGGGTTAGGCTCATAATGTGAAACTTGATCAATGGTAATGATCTTCCCATTATGGGGAACATCATGGTTCGAAAGACGGAAGAGGAAACTGCCTTCATAACATACATGTAGCTACGACTGAACAAGATATTGTAATCGAGTGGGGCATCGATAACTTCAATGTCAATGAGAATGGTCTTGCCCCCGAGTTCTACGGGGACATTTAGGAAGAGTCCTTCGGGAGAAGATGGTCATCCATCATAGGCTCTTAAGGTAATGGAAGATGGTATAATTTCGGGGGAACCAAGTTTCTGTGATACAGATTTTGACATAATGCATGTGGATTCACCCTCATCAATGATGCAGTAGTGAACTGCAATGTTTAGGATTTTAACTGGTATTTGAAAAGCGATGAGAGCGGGGAGGCGAGGTTCTTCGCTATCGAGATCAAAGGTGATGAGTCGGGTATCCGCAGGGTCGACTACCCTGAGGGCGGAAAGTAATGACTTCCATTGAGTAGGACAAGTTTGAAGGACTTCTAAGATTGACATAGCAACATGAGATTGTGCCAAATCATCGACCAAACTGTAATTATGAGCCGCCCTAGCCTGAGGGTTATGGACATTCCTGCGTAAGGGGATGCGAGGAATACGAAGGGGTGGGTCAGTATTAGGATGAGGAATCATCAAAGGGGGCCCAGTTACGACTGGGGGTGCGTCTGAGGTGGTGGGAGCAGACTCAGGGGTTGCGTTGTATTGACGACTGTGTGTTTGTAGAAAAACTTCTTCCTCACTAGTAAGGAGGACAGTGCGATCGGTAGGATTTCCCGGATTGGGATATTGTCCTATCGGTGGTAGGGTAGGCTGCATGTCTTGTTGGGTGTTCATTACTCCCTGGTGCGGGATGGGGTTTTGTAGCACGGATGGGGGTGGTCGATGCACATATTGTTGTGGGGCATGCTGGGGGGCAGGCGGTGCCGGGGGATGTGGTTCACTTACAGATTCTTTCATCCGTTTAAAGTCGACGATTTGGGGGCAATGGTGAGTATAGTGACCAAACTCACCACAAAGGGCACAAGGGAAGTTGGTCCGAATATTGTTGTTATTTTTCCCTTGGCGTTTATTATTGCCCCCTTGCGGGTTTTGGTTCCTTGTGTTTTGGTTGCCTCCAAGCAGGTTGGTTTTGTTGGGGGTGAGTTCCTCCTTGCCCTGGATTATTATTGTTCCAGTTTTTGCCTTTCTTTTTGGCATTATTTGACTGATGGGTCGGATTTGCTGTATTCAGTTGTTCAAAATTTTGATATTGCTGAATGGGAGAGGGTTGAACAAAATTAACCCCAGCGTGTGGGTGTCCTTATGGTGGAGCCATGGGTTGTGGAGGGCTAGGAAATGGAAAGTATGGATTATATTGTGGTAATGATCCATAAGGTACATAGGAAGGTGTGGCACTTTCGCTAGTACTTAGGGTATAAGCTGAGGTGGAGGGAGTACCAGAACTTGGTTGGATAGGTGGGCGTATTGTGGGTGCTGGTGGTGGCCCACTAGTAGGTGGAGGAAGGGCGACATGATAGGGTTGTTGATAAGGGGGCAGAGGATAATAAGGGAGTCCTCCATAGGCCGACGAATATTGATGTGTGACATACATTGGTGGTTGTTGGGTTTGTGGATTGTGATGTGTGGTGTTACCAATCAATCCGTCTGCTAAGTGAGACATCCCAGGTTTGTCTTGGCCAAATGGCACGGGTCTTGGGAGATCAGGTAGTACTGTGTACAAGTATCTTGATTGTGAATAGATGAGGTTGTATTGTTGAGCCTTACTGATGGCTTCTTCTTCTGATTGAGGGAAGGTAGAAGCCACATCTTTACCGAGGAGAGAGACAAGTGATTTGAGAAACCAATCAAGGCATTGTTGTTTGGTGGTTTAAGCTTTGCACAAACTATGTCGTCGACGCCACTCGTGAATGTGATAAGCGATATGTGTGGCTGAGGTTTGTTTGAAATCAGAGAGTAGTTCAAGACCATTGTCATGACAGATTGGTAATTGAAAGAAGGTAAAAAATGATTTGGCCAAAGACTCGAAATTCGCATGGGACCCTGATTTTTCGTCTACATACCACTTGGTTGATGGGCCAGTGAGTGTGGGTTGAAATAATCGTTGTCGGATGGAATCATCCATTATGTTGTTGGAAGAGCACCACAAGTGGAAAGTCATGACATGGTTGGCAGGGTCATCTCCTGCCTTTCCTTCAAACTTGGGGATGTCTGAAGGTAGTTTGGTAGGCATTGCAGGCCATGTGGGGTCATGCAATATAGGATCATTTGTGAGTTTGCTTAGATCTGGTATGTTGAGAGAAGCCAAATATGGCATCTGGAGTGGTGGTGGAGGGTTAGTTCTAGCCATGGTGTGAGTGTTTTGTGAACCTGACCCTTGAGGGGGACTAGGTGGGTTTGTACTTCCCCCTTGAGAAGAAGTTTGCCTCTCGTTTCCGTGTAAAGGAGAGCAAGTGGATGGTTGACCTTGGGAAGTGGGACCAAGTAAAGTGGAACCAAGGAAAGCTGATCCCAAGATAGTGGCACTCACAGGGGTGTGAGAAGGTAAAGCTGATGAGTGGGCAAGGCTAGGAACTCCCCCTAGAAGAGGAGGGATATTTAGCAAGCGTCTGGAACGACGAGGATTCTGTGGGTCCCCTATGATGTCCGACTAGCTCAGTGGATGGTGTGAAAATGGTGATGAGAGCGAAGTAAATGAACAAGAGCCTTTGCTGTAAGTTTTTAACTTTAACAATGTAATTCACAATTAGATGTAATCACAAGGGCATCATACATAAAGCAATTGATAAACATACATGTGGATATGTGGTTTTTGTCCGCGTGGGAGAACAAAGAAAACAAATGCTCGTGTCCTAAAAGACGTAACGTCCTTCCTCTCAAATAGCACTGGACCTTCCAATAGCACTCAACAGTGGGGTCTGAAGCCACCAGAAGAGGAACTAGTGAAGGATGAAGTAATCAGTTATAATGAGGGGTAGAGGGTGCATATCCCGAAAGAGCTGGCGATATTTCCCAATAGCCACACAAAATCCGATCAAGGTGCAATTGCAGCCCACAATTGCCACCTGGGTAGATGTCCTAAAATTTGGTCACTAGGTACCTCGGTCAAAGTGCGACATTTAGATTTTCGACCTCAGAAATGGGTCACGGGCTGGATCTCGTCCAAGAGGTGGGTGCCTCAAGGGGGGACGCATAGAACAACCGGACCTTGGCCTTCAACCCTTCACGAGTATCTCCCTGCCTTATGGTGTAGGAACACTTGACTTGGAGGATTTGAAAGTTCCCTATTTGTCAACCTCTACTATTTTGACGATGTGAGAACCCAGATAACAGGGAGTTATTTGGATGCCTATCCCCGAGATCCTACCTAGACTAAAAAAATTCTTTTGGCACCTCCTATGGAGGAAAACTTAGTGAGTTTTTAGAAAATTTTAGATGTGTTTGTGTGAGAGATTGGGGGTGTGAACCAACCTCGTTGAAATTAAATGGGAGTGGATAGTTTTGTCAAGAAAAGGGTGGGGTGTTTCGGAATCCCGTTTGAGGAAACTTACTTTAACCTCCATAATTTCTAGATAAAACTATGTGAGTGATTGGTGATCTTGTGTGTGAACAAGTGAAAGTGTGCCAAGTTTTTAATAATTTAGGTGTCACCTTGTTGCATGTGGACTTCGCTTGGTCCTTACAAGTGTTGATTACCTAAGTTACTATGTGTCATTGGTACAACCTTGCGGAATTTTAAATCCCTAGGAAACTAGCATGTGGACATGTGGGTCCTTTACTATTCCTTTAACTCCCTAAATGTGATTTAATCTAAGAAAGATTTGAAACTATCCTAGATTGTGAACATGTGGGCATGTATGGGCCCGTTACAAAACCTTTAAACTTCCCTAGTGATTTAATCTAAGAAAGTAAATTTCAACACTATCCTATCTTTGTAGCATGTGGGCATGTATGGGCCTGTTACAATCTTAAGATGTGTTTTGAAAAAATAAACTAAGAGGAGTCCCGAGGGGGTTGTTGTCCTCTCCTACAGATTTTGTCTTTTTAAGGGAGATGAAATTGTCCCACAACCTCTTTCTGATTCTCAAGATCACTTTGGAGCGCGAGAGAAGAGCATACTCAACGATTGATATCTAGTTTCTGGTCCCAATGCACGTTTTATATGTGATGTAAAATGATTCTAACTTAACTTTAGTCAAAGCAAGCCATCCATGTGGCAAAACGACAACAAAGAGGAAAAGTTATGATTTTAATCCCTAAGTGCCTATGTGTTTGACTAATCCCTTTATATGGAGAGGGAATGTAAGTGTGGTGCAGATTACAATATGCATGGAATCAACTTTAAGAAGGCTATGGGCCCTCCACAGATCACAAAAAGCTTACAATGTGTTTTTTTTTGCATGGGTGCGCGGGTCTCAGACTGGACAGAGGCGCTTTGAGCGCCAATGCACGAAATGAAAGTGACTGATGGGTGCAGGAGTCGCTGAGTAATACAGTGATTTTGGCGCACATGCGCACGATGCATGACTGTGGGCTGATAAACCCGCACACAACTGTCACACGGCCGTGAAGAAAATTCTGGATGAAATTCCTTCAACTCAGCTTTGAATTTGGCTTCCTGTAGGTCGGCTTGGGCCGGTTATGGTACCTGCAAGTTAATAAACAAAAAGAAGAGCTAAAATAACCCGAATGGGGTAGGAAATTGATACCTTTTCCCCAGTGGAGTCGCCAATCTGTTGCACCTCTTTTGTCACCTAAATGAGCAAAACAGAGGTGCTTACAAGCTTAGTTGGTTTAGCAAAGAAAGACAACAGTAAAGGAAAGGGTTAGAAGAATAAAGCATAAAATACTAAGCTAAGAATTAAACTAGGAATGGTAAAAACAATTAAACTATAGTGCATAAGGACATAAGAACAAGAAACAAACAAGACTCATGTCACCAATGGAAAGGATTGCATTAGTGAAAAGAAAACACCAAAGAGAAAGGGAGACTTTGGGTCCCTTCTTCCCCCAAGGGAGGGCTCCTGAACCCCCAAGATTGAGCTCTTCTTACAACTTGAAAACTTGAAAGAAATGGTGAAAGAATCCCAAGCTAATTCACTCAAAAGGTGATGTGAATAGCTCAAATGGAATGGTGCTAATATACTCTTGATGAGAAAAGAGGATTCCCCAAGAGAATAGCAGCAACATAACCTTACAAATGAATTCCTTGAAAATGTAGTGCACCCATGGCCTCTTTTTATATCATAACTTTGAGGCATTATTCAACCAACTTTTAGTGTGAACAAGGGGCCATTTAGGGTACCCTTAGGTCTTTGACCAGCCACCCAGCCGGATTCAACCGATATTTGGATGTCAAATCAACTTGGAAGCTGAACCAGAAGTGGGTGGGAGGCCGACCAACATCATAAATGCACCATTCTAAGGTGTGTGTGACTTTTAGCATCCACAGTCATGCATCGTGCGCATGTGCGCTTTTCCTGCGTTTCTTGATGGCGCATGTGCGCACGCTCCTTGTATAGTCATAGTGCATCCTGATTTTATAACTAGTTGTATAGTTTTGGACCTTTTGGGAATGCATTTTTTGGTAATTTTGGTCCATGGGTGAACTAATAGCTGTTTGGAGATGCTGGATTTCTGTAACCATCTGAAGACGAGATTTCAGTGATAACACCATCTTCTTCTGTTGATGATGAATGAACTTTCTTATTACCTTGATATGCATGCATTGTTCATTGTGGGTGTTGATTGCTCTTTGGGTCTTATTGCTTCATTAATTAGTTCTTTGGATTGATGATGAAAATGATCATTTCTCCTTGCCTCATTTGATCCCACTTTTCTTTATGCAAGGTTGGTTAAGTAGTTGGATAATGTTTTGCTTCCAAGGTGTAGTAATTCTCTTGTTTGGAAAAGCAATTCTGCATGAATTTGGGTTTTTTCATTGTTTCATTAGTGATTCACATATATCCTTGCTGAACTTACTTTGTTATGAGAAGGTTGTGCGTATTTTAAATTGTGTCAATCTTGTTTAGTTGCTCTGTTGAGTTGGGTGCATGTTTCCTAAATTGATTTATTTTCATTGGAAGATTAGATAGGCCAAAACTTGTTCACTTATTTGATCTTGCCTCTTTCATGAAAGTTACCTTTGTTAATTGAATGGTTGATGATTTCTTTGCTCATTTGCTTTGGTCATTGATTATTTGCAATTGGAAGATGATGAAATATTGAAGATTATTACAAGTGCTCAATGTTTCTTTATGTGGATGGATGTTTGCTATCTATACTCACTCTCAAAGCACACAAAGGTAAATAATGACTACACATATCACCTTAAAGGAACTTTTAATAAAGCTTACCCAATCAATGGATGCACTTGTTTTGATCATCAACATCTTGAATCGTTCGTGTTGGTTGTGGAGCCTGATTATCTTCATGATTCAAAGGTCTTGTTTCAGCCGTGTTTGGATCCCATTTCTTGACGGGGGTGGGGGTGGGAGGGGGATTGCCCCCCCTACATTTGTTTCCAGGGGTCCAGGTGGGGAGGCGACACTTTATGGAGCCCCCCTTGGTGGGGGTTTGGGGACAACACCCCCGAAGAGAAATTTTTGGGAAAATTTCCTTGTAAAATATTGTAATTTCGTAGTCAATATGGACCGTTCATCATTAAGTTGCAGATCTGACGGTAGAATTTATGTTAGGGCTTTTTTCCCTAGAAGGAAAGCCTCTTTTATGTATGAGGGAATTGTATTGCAGCGATGTATGAGTGTGAATATTGTATTCTTAGAGAGGATACCGTGAGAGAAAGAAGATGAAGTTACAACGGGTGCGCTGTAGTTTGTATCCCTTCATTTACTGGATAATAATAAAGGAAGGACCCGTCAATTTCTTTGTGGACATAGCCCATATTGGGTGAACCACATATATCTGTGTCTCTATTGTATTGTGTATCTCTTGTGTTTTATTTCCGCATCTATTTTATATTATTTCTATGCGATCCTCTTTTTCTAACAGCTTGAATTCTTACGAATGAATGGATACTTAATTTCTTCTTTGGTTCTAGTTGAATGACTAGCCTAGTTTGATAATCTTTGAGTCTCCTTTGACTGCTCCCTACCTTGATGTTGCAAGGGTTTCCCACAAGACCTTTGTAATATATATATAAATATATATATTACAGCCTCACCAAAGCACATTTGTTTAATTTGATAGTTTAATTACAATGTTTTCCTTTGATCATTATGGGTGATCCAAGAATGGTTTATTTCAATATCATGTCAATTGTATGCATGGCATAGTAAAAGTATCCATGGTTAAGAATCAAATCCATAGTAATCAAAGCATATATAAACATGCATTACAATGAAATGTTTTTCCTTGACTATGTTACATAAGCACTTGTTAATCCCACTATTTCTAAGCACATCATCACCATCATCGGTTGGTGCATGTCTGATTAGAATGTTGATTAATGCTCATGTAATAATAATAGTTAATGCACAACTTCCTTGACTGCACACTCATACCTATTGATGAGAGGTATGCTTATTTAACATGATTAGATAGGGAAGAGAAAGCAGGGAACAAAAAAAGGAGATTCAAACAACAAAAAGATGTGATGTTAGATTTTTTGTGATTATTGACTATCCACCTTAGTAAATTTGCATTGAGGTGTTGGTTCTCACAACAAAACATCAAATTACACAAAACAAATAGAGATGTAAAGGGATTCCTTTTCCCCTTTTAAAGTAATAAAGGTAACTCGAATTGTTATGTTGCTCTTGTAGCAACAAAAACTCATCAGGGTTACTCATATACATTCTTAATAAGTTTAGATTGCCTTCAAGGTCAATAGATATCATTTATTTATTTATCACATATTCTTACATGCTCTACTAATGCATTTGTAGTCAAATGCTTTGGGTGAGGAGAAATACTTCAAGAGGTTAAATAGTGGATCTACCATAATACCAATTACAACTCTAGGTAGTTGCATTTTGTCCAAGAAGATTTTGAGTAATGTCTATTTATTCAAGACATCTTGGATCACATGCAAATTAATAAGACATGTTTCACCATTAAATGTGAGAAAATTGGAGGAATTGGCTTGCAGGGCACATTTTAGAGGTAGGCCCCAGTTTGGAGATTTGAGGTCTGGAACCTTCTAGAGCCATTTTGAGGCAACAAATGACGTTTTTGGGGGTCAAAACTTTGCAAGCATAGCTTCCAACCCCTTGACACTATTCTACACATTGAGACCTTTCCAATGGTGTGAAAATAACCTCAATTGGAGCTCGTATGCATAAGTTATGCCTCACACGCCTTGTTGACCACCATGGCATTGAATAGATGCCATGCCAGCCCTGTTACTCACACATGTGGGGCTAGCCACTTGTTGACTTTCAAGAAGATTCTAGAAGGTCCAAAAACCTAGCTAATTAAGGGTTGAGACATGCAAAAACCCTAACCATAGATGTCAATCAGGCTATGTTAAATATTGGGCCTCTATGAGGAGAAAAGGTTCCATTCTTTAGAATTGTAATTGTTCCATAGTTGAGCATAACATCTAGAAGTAGGATTTTTAAGAGCATAACAAAGGAAGAAGAAGGTTCTGTAGTAGTCATTCAGGCTATAGTGTCAAAGGAAACTCCACAGTGAGTGCCCCTTTCTTTGTACTTACATATTCATAATTGAAGAAAAGAGACTAGAGCAGAGGCCTCACCTTCTAGATGGGTTTTCTCATGTTTTGGGTTTCCCAAGATACATATTGTGTTCATTTGTGTGGATGATGTGTTCATTTGTTTATTCTTTCTTTTTCATATTTCAATTATTCATAAATTTGAGCAATAAGCTAGAGCTAACAAATATGAGATCTAAGGAAATAAACCTGTAAAATAAAAGATTTCAGTATAATACAAGATCTTGTGATGAACTATTCTAGTGGAATATCCACGACAATTTATAGATCACTTATTGTATAAAAAGAGATGGAGTAAGCATTATCTTTTTTTTTCCAAGGAAAATGTCACTAGTAAACCCAAGGGATGCTTCCTCACATTTGTCGATGACATCCCTAGTAAACCCATCGACGTAGACTATTGCACCTAACCTAGGAGGATTTGAATTAGGCACTTGTTGGGATGAAACTAGCCAATTGCCCAACAATATAGATAACAACTAGTTGAGCTAACCCCTTAGGCTAAAAAGATGCGTTATCAAACAAGTAATCATTAAAAGTATACTTTCAATATTTTGAAATTGCTAATATAAATTTGTAGCTTGTTATTAATTTATAAATTAAGTATTTCTCATATCTACACTATGTTACCTACTGAATTGATCTAAAATTCTAATATCCAATGTCTACACTCCTAATATATACTCTCATGCTTTTAGTTTTCAAAAATCTAAAATTTTGATTAGTGCTNGAATTAAGCACTTGTTGGGATGAAACTAGCCAATTGCCCAACAATATAGATAACAACTAGTTGAGCTAACCCCTTAGGCTAAAAAGATGCGTTATCAAACAAGTAATCATTAAAAGTATACTTTCAATATTTTGAAATTGCTAATATAAATTTGTAGCTTGTTATTGATTTATAAATTAAGTATTTCTCATATCTACACTATGTTACCTACTGAATTGATCTAAAATTCTAATATCCAATGTCTACACTCCTAATATATACTCTCATGCTTTTAGTTTTCAAAAATCTAAAATTTTGATTAGTGCTTCTTAATTTTTACGATTTCAACTTTAAAGTAAATCTTTAAATACATTCATGTTATCATGAATTGGAAAACTTAACACTATGTTATATGTTATCATGATTGGATGATATATTTTTTCATTATGATTAGGGCTTCTTAATTTTTAAGATTTCAACTTGAAAGTAAATCTTTAAGTACATATATGTTAACCTATATTGGAAAACTTAACACTACATTGATTGGATGATATATTTTTTCATTATAAATGGAAGCTAAAATAATTTTGGGATGCATGTAAGCATTATATATTGTCCTCTTTTCTGGATATTTTAGATTCTATAATTAATTCATTGAAATGGTCATCAACTCATTTATAATTTTGCTAAAAACTCCAGAAGTCTTTCTCCACCAACGTCAAAACCTCTAAAATGTTATTTTTTATTCTTCATGTTAGGTGTCGAATACAATATTCCATGAATATATTGATATGATTAAATGAATGATCTTTGAAGTTAGTTTAACATTCCTCTAAATGTTGTACTCTTGAGGAAGCACTCTTGGTGCTTCATTTTAATGGAATAGTTGTACCTTACAGATATTTTATGGATACTATGTTTTATTTTCTTGTATTATTCATAGATGTGGTAGATGGTTTTTTACTTCTTTTGTGAGTATGAATTAATATAGAATGCTCATTTTTTTATTATCAAAATAATTTTCTATTAGTTTAATGCTTACTTGTTAAGTGGTTTATGGTTACTTTTCATGGTTGTTGCAAATACACCTTTAATAAATTGACACTTTCATTGTTTGCTTATTTTATGGATATTATGTTTTATTTTCTTGTATTATTGAGAGATGTGGTAAATGGTTTTCTACTTCGTTTATGAATATGAATTAATAGAGGATGTTACATGGTTTGTGATATGTGTTTTTTTTTATGATCAACATAATTTTCTATTAGTTCAATGTTTACGTGTTAAGTGGTTTATGATTACTTTCTATGGTTGTTGCAAATACATCTTTAATAAACCGACACTCTAATTGTTTACTTTGGTGTTGAGGTATTTTATGTTCATATTCCACAATTTTAATCGTAAATATTTTGATCTTTAATGTTAATAATTTTCATCTCGATTTTGTGCTTTAAACAAAATTTGACTAATTTCCATTTCCTAAATAATACATATATCCTTTGATCATCAATATGATTTGAAACATTTACAACTTGATCTCCAACTTCTCGTCTTGGTGTTTTTTTTTAATAATACTGGGATCAAATATATTGATTTTGACCCAATCTTTAACACGTTTTATTTTCCTTCTCCAAATATTTGCCTAGATCCATATGAGGGGAAAAAAAAATGAATAAGCAAGATTACTTTGAACTTAACGAGAAAGGATCGTAGTTAATAATGGGGCTATTATATCTAGGGTAATGGGTTTGTGGTCAGATATTGCAAAGGGGATGATGGAGAAGAATAAGGATAACCATTCATATGTAAATTTTGTGATGAAACAAACTATCCCTTCTCATTTGGGCTTAACACATGAGAGGAAAACTTTGACATTGAACCTTCAACAATGTCTCTACACATGCCCATAATCTTTGTTCCCCTTTTCTTCTTTATTGTTTAGAGCTATATTGAAATCTCTTGCAATTATTTTATTTAATGGGGTGTGATCTAAAAATGAAGAAGACTTGTATTCTTGAAATATTTGCAAGATTTAATTCATGTGTTAAAATGCAAATGGATCAATTTTGCAACACAACTTTTATAGAAATTACTCATTCAAGATGCATATAAACAACAACAATAAACAGTGAACAAAAAACACATAACACAACAAATGATAAAGGAGTTCACCCCTCTCTTGGGCTACATCTCCTGGTCTAGCTTCCAATGGATCTTTTGTATTATTTGCTCAAAGTGCTCAAATATGTGCTTTTCAATGCTCAAAATTCCGAATAGATGGCTCCAATGGCTTCAGAACGTCCAAAAACCCCTAGCTGGGCTTTTTCGGCACCTCGTTTGGCCAAAAATTGAAGAAGATAGGCTTCCTGGAAGTTCCCCTTCAAACTTGTTATCTCTAGATTGCCAAAATGCACCCTTGCCTCCTCAACCTAGCCCCCACGTGCATAAATGTGGAAAAAACCAGCACTGGGTGCAACCACACAACCGGTACAAACTGTAGGACAGTTACACACTAGCCCTTAACCGCCAAGGCCCGTGGGCACATGGGCCACCACATGACCGCGCATAATACAAACAGGGGTTAAGTTTTAAACCATATATATATAACCACGGGGTT
>JASDQU010192884.1:8356-20064 GCA_032191745.1 Picea mariana | reverse complement strand
AAGCAAGAAATCTATAAAGAGCCTCTATCTATTAATGAAATTTGAGGGTTTGTCGAAAGACTACAATCCACAACTTGATTTGGATATTGATGGATTCTTTATTTCATAAGTTGTAGTCAAATTTGGCTAACAAGTATAAATCCTCCCAAAATCAACTTGGATTTCTATGGGAAGACCCAACATGGTAAGATCAAGAAACTTTTTAAAGTATGTTGATTAAATATTTATCAAACCTATTGGACTACTAAAACTAGGCCAAAGAAGCATACTAGGATTAACAACAATTGTCAACCTTGAAATCATTGACTTGGTGGAAGGAAGCATAGCATATCTAGGTCTAGTTAGTATCCCTTGGGAAGGAGAATGAAAGCAACCATATCGCTTGAAAAAAATAGAATCAAATTGAAAGGAAAGGGGAAAAGATTTATCACACCTTTAGATGCTACAAAAAGAAAATCTTAGTTAGAACCATTGGAAGATGAAGTAGACATAAGTAAATTTGGAACAAAAAGCTTTTCAATTTCATCACACCTTTGGATCTTATGTAGATAGTTAGTCAATAGTTGACAATTGACAAGAATATTTGACTGTGAGGTTGACTAAGAGAGAAACTAGATATTCGACTAATCATTTGATTGGCCAGAGAGTTAGAATAGAACATACAACTTGTGCACAAAATAAGACAAAAATTAAGGAGTTTGTTATGTTCCCTAACCAATCTATGTGGAACTTATCTTACTCACTTCAAGGGATTTGGTTACATCTTGTTTCTATATCAAATGGCCCTATAGGTCGATATAAACAAGTGAATGTGTTGTGTATGGAAATATTTGGTTTCTTACATTGTTATCTATGTTGAGCTATGATCATTTGTGCTTAAGTGCTATAACAGTGTCTTTAGACACCAACTCTCTCCTCGAATACTATCTCCCTAATCTACCTAATCCTCTTTCTCCAACATGGTATCGGAACTAATGGTTTGAGATCTAGCCTATTGTCTACAAGTCTTATGGAGGTTGTCAGTTGTATGTTCTCCTCACAAGTTGGATATGTTTAGTAGATTGACTTAGGTTTTCAACTTGCAAATTGAATCTAGGATTAGATCTATAGATCAACATTATGAGTTCTATGATAGAGCCAATGGTTATGAATGCAACAATTATAGAATATGGGCACAATATATTAAAAAATGGTTGAAGAGTAAAGTGATCTGGCAGTTTACAAAAATTGTGGTTCTAGATCCAAAGGATGACCTACATAAGTTTTCCATCAATGGGGAGAAGAATGAGATTGTAGGAGTCATAACAACCTACATCCCTAGGGAGATTCAAATCTATGCAAGTGGCATCAACTATCAGAATGTTGTTTGGAAGAAGATTAAGATATCGTTTTATAAAACTAATGAAAGTCACGCTATGTAGATTGAGAAAGGGTTTATCTCTATGGATCTCCTCTCTTTTTGAAATAATTGAAGACTATCTGGCCCATGTGAAGGAACTTCGGTTGAAATTGGGTGAATTCAGAAAGTATTTTCCCAAGAAAGATTGTCAACTCATATAACTAATCTTGATAAATATGAAGACATTATGTGATGTGTTATGTTTGATATTATGTGCCGGCTAGGCATCCAGAATGATGAGTGTACTCTAAATTTTTTTGTGGTTTATTGATTAGTGCGTAGGAAAATTTTATTAATGAAGGGAATAGATCAATAAAATTATAGAGAAAGAGGTCGACAAGAAAAAGAGCATGACTACATCGACTAGACTAATAAGAAGAAGCATGATGATCAAACTTTGACTAAGAAAGGTAAAAATAAGAAGACCTACCACTATTGTATGAAATTGGGACATATGGAGAAATAAAACCAAGGACTTAGAGGAGAAAATGACGAAACTTGAAGACGACATGTTGACTGGAAGATCGAATGACCTACGAAATTGAACTTCAAAAGGTAAGGTATGAAACTATATGTTTTATGTCAATTCTTCTTAGGCCTTGCATACTCATACTTCTCCGAGTGAATAAATAGTTGACTCTGGTTGCACACATATATGGCTAAGGATGCTTCTTTCATCTCTTCATTAAAAGAGGCTACAAAAAAATGAATCTTTGTATAAAATGATTATGCACTTATTGTTACCATTTATGGAAAGATTGAATGTTAGAATGGTGCAATATCTCATGTGTATCATGTACCTAGCTTGAGTGAGTCTGTACCTGAACTAGCTCAGACTATCAAGGAGATTTGGAGATTAATTGCCATGAAGGATATGCACACAACATTTTTGTTGTTATTGAAGGTTTCCTCTTGATTTGAAGGATAAACTATATAAGTTTTGTGACTTTCCCCAAAAATACCCAGGACAAACTACACATAGTTCACATCGATGACCAAAACATACTTTGGCATGAACAACATAGACATTTGAATTTTCAAAGGTTGAAATTGATGGTGAAACATAACATGGTTATTGGAATACCTAAGGTTGTTCATGATCTAGATTATTTTGAGAACGAAATGAAGGTGGAGATAATACAATGAAATATACATAAATATTACAAGAAACACGGAGATACATTAATACACAATTTATATTAATGATAGAAATGTACAGAAAGTGTAAAAATGCAAAGTGAATCAACTCGCTAGAATGGTGGCAGCTTATCTCTGAGAAGAGATGTGATAGCTATGATCATTCGCAAGAATATGGTGTGTACAATGAGGCTCCAAAGGATTTTTTAACATAAATAAAATCCAAAACCATAACCTTGGAAGATGTGATGCCAAAAGGTTTGTGGGCTCTAATGGGGGTAGTTGATACGTCAACTTCCTGAGGGTGTAGGCATACAATCTTTGTTTGGGGCACACAATAGCTTGTTGGAAAGGTCTAGCCAAGAATAACACATTATCACTAGGCCTAGGAAGATCCTTTGCCTATCACATGTGCCCCAAAATGTCAAAAAAATGTTGTTTAGGGCCTCAAACTGCCCCAGAAGTTTGGGACCCAAAAAAATGTAGAAAAACTACCAAGGTGGGAAAATGTATTTCGAGCTAGTGGAATAGGTGGGTGGCCACCGATATCCACCTGGATCATTCCTTCCCCCTTAGAAAGCAATGGTCTCCATTGCATCAAGTTCCCATGGAAGATTTTTTTGAATCTGAACCTTGATGAGTTGCTTGCCTTGTTGAAGAAGTTTTCCTACTTAGATTGTTGAAGGTTGTCACAAACCTGTTGCTAGAGGGGTTGGACCCATTCAAACAATCTAGTTGCATAATCTTCCTAAGTGTGGGAGGAATATGTCAATGAAGATGTAGCATGAAGAATATGAAGGGAACTATTATAATTTTTCTTGATTGGGCAGTGTGGAGACACCCCCGTAGGTGAAGTAAGAATACCTTTGTGCACTTCTACAATCTTGTTGATATGCTTATGCTGGATAGAAAGGTCTTGGTCCAAGGTTGCAATGTTCGCAGTGTCCTTATGTTTTCCTTCTGACTAGATCACGAAGAAGCTAAATTTTATCATATGAGAGACTATTGTGTGGCAGGACAGTAGTCGAAACTACCTTTGATACCCTGTTAAGATGACCCCCTAGAGTAATAATGACACTACGGGATCAATACTTGTAAACAGCATGACGCTTCCACATATATGTCTAGCCTAAAATAACATCATAGAATTCCAATGGGAAAACATCACACAACACCTCATCCTTAAAGGGCTTGATGCCATAGGACATGCAACATTGTTGGTTGACACGGAGATCTCGACCCTGGCGAAGCCACCTGATGTTGTATGGCTATGGGTGTGGTGTTGTCAGAAATATCAACTGCTTGATTACCTCTATTGAGATGAGGTGTTTTTGGCTTTTGCTATCAACAGTGAAATGCAGTGGGGTTCCCTTCACCCACATATGTGAATGGAAGAGGTGCTCCCCCTCCTTAGGATCCTTTGGTTCTTCTGGTTGGATTGTTGTGGTTGCAACAATAGCAGTGAGTTTTGCATCAATGATATGTCTCCTTTTATTTTTTTCTGAATCAGAGTCTGAGTTGGGGCTTAGCTCTGCTTCGTTGAGTTCGGCTACCAATGATTGTTTGGAGAGAAATTCATCGGTGTTTTTCCAAGGGATTTTGTGGAAGTCGCACCACTTTCCAGTTTCCTTCTTATTCTTCCCATTGCCCATCTTTTACTGTGGCTTGGACTGGTTGTCTTGAGGTTGGTTATTTTGTCAATTAGAACCGCCTTTACCATACTTTGGTTGTTGTGGATTTGCAAACCTGAACTCCCGTTTGCTTAAATTTCTACTTGATTTTGACAGCATATCGATAAGCGACTCCCAGTGATGAGATGTCCAGAAACTCCATTTCGGTTTGGATGTACTTGTGTAGATCCCTACAATATTTTAGAACCAGATGTCAGTCAAAGTCTTTGATACCCAGCTTAGTGCGCAAGGAATGGAAGGTATTTGTGAAATTCAACAATGTTTGGCCCCGCTCTTGACATAGTGTGGTCCATCTGATGTATTGATCGTCATAGTTTCCAACAGGGTAATATTGTTCCTTGATGACATCCATAAACAATTCCCAAGTTGGTTCGACCTCAAACATTCCAGACTCCTCTATGTAATTTTTCTCACAGTAAGTTTCCCACCAATATTTTACATGGGGGATAGCCTTAAGGAGCGCAAAGGTGATATTTTCTTTGTCGGAAAAATTGTGGACAGAGAAATAACCTTCTAGCATATTTAATTAGTTTTCCAAATCATCTACATCTATCTGACCTTCAAACATAGGAATATCAAAATTAACTTGTACCTTGAAAGGGGTGGTGCTTCAAAAGTGGTTGCTTGGTGAAGATGTGTCTGTTGTTGTCATTTATCGTCAAAGGATTTGGGAAATGTTTTCCATCATTTCATCCCTTTATTGCATGAGGGATTCCTCGAGCAATATATTAATGGAATATCCTACTCCCTCATCTCTCTTTTCTTCTTCCATGGAAGGTCGCTTGGGCTAGCGACATCGATTTTCCTCAAGAGAAACTAGCTCGAGACCCAACTCTCTATACCATGACCTCATCGGGGACGTACACTTAGAAATGACAAGGAGAAGCCTACTTTGATACCATTGATCCTTATTATTTTTTAGAACTAAATGAAGGCAGAGATAATACAATGAAATATACATCAATATTGCAAGAAACATAGAGATACAATAATACACAATTTCTATTAATGGGAAAAATGTGCAGAAACTGTAAAAATGCAGAGTGAATCAACTCGCTAGAATGGTGGCAGCTTATCTCTGAGAAGAGATGTGATGGCTATGCTCATTCGCAAGAAGATGATTTTTACAATGAGGCTCCAATGGCCTTTTTAACAAAATTAAAATCCAAAACCCTAACCCCAGAAGATGAAATGGCAAAAGGTTTGCAGGCCCCGATGGGGGTAGTTTATACGTCAACTTCCTTAGTGCATAATTTTTGCATACGATCTCTGTTTGGGGCACATGATAGCTCGTTGGAAATTTCTATCCAAGAATAACACATTCCAACTAGGCCTAGATTGAAGTCGTCAACTTTTTCTTGGGCCCCCAAACATAAAAAAAAAAAAAAAATGTCCTTTAGGGCCTCAAAACGGCCCTGGAAGTTTGGGACCCGAAAAACTGTAGAAAAACTACCAAGGTGGGAAATTGTATTTCAAGCTAGTGGAATAGTTGGGTGGCCATTGATATCCATCTGGATTAGTTTCCCTTGATGGCGTATGTGAAGGATGTATGCTTGGAAAGCATCATTAGGTTGCCTTTAAAATACATAAAGCTTTGAGAGCAAATACCCAAATAGAACTTGTCCATAGTGACCTTTGCTCCCTAAACAAACCATAACTAGCTATTATAAGGTATGTGTTGAGCTTCATTGATGAATTTTCCAAGTATAATTAGGTATATTTCTTGAAGAATAAGAATCGTGTGTTTGAATAATTCAAGGAATTTAGAGCAATTGTTGAAAAGCAATGTAGTCGACATTTGAAGATCATATAATAGAGGAAAATATGTAGGCAAAGATTTTGAAAGATGCTTCTCATAAAATTATGACATCTCTTAGTAAAGATGTATACCTTACACACCTCAATAGAATGACATCATTAAAAAAAAATCAAACTAAATTGATCAAAATGACACATTGTTTGCTTCAATTCAAAAGTTTACCCCATATATATATATATATATATATATATATATATATATATAAACATAATTGTATTCTATATTTATATTTTAAAATTTATATTTATATTTTAAAATTAAAATAAATATATATCAATTATTAATCTTTATATTTTGAATATTTAGAATTTTAAATATTAATAAATTTATTAAAATAAATATAAATAGATTATAAATATTTCATAATTTCAAAATTAACTTAAATATATATTAATTATAAATTGATATGATATATTTCATAGAGATCCATTGTATCTATGAAGTAGTATTTAACAAATAGAAACCAGTCAAAAGGATAAAGACAAGTATAAACAATTATGAGACTATTCTTATTCGTATTGCACTCAAAACGATAAAGAAAGACGTGAACTATTAAAAGTCCAATTCATATTTAAAACGATTATTCTAATCTATATTGCATTCCTTAAAAAGGAGAAGTTGCTTATACATCATATTTTCATCCAATTTTAATTAGAGATCATCATATGTTGGATCACTCTTGGATATGGTTTTTCAAGTCAATTTGATCACTCTTTTGGATATTCAATATTTCCATAAGTGCATATAATTTGCTTCAAAGACACTCTATTTGCTTTTGGGTGTATCCCATTTTATGTTATTATGCTAGAGGTGACACATTCTTATTTTCTTATGTATAATTCATTATATTTTGTGTTAATTAAGGTTAGTTTGAGTGATTGGTAAGAATGATTATTATCTTTTATAGTTAAATTTGATTCCAACACATATATTGTAATAATTTCAAGTTTAAATGACTTAATTATCTTAATATTAATTGTTTTATGAAAAAATAAAACTTGTTTATATTAGTTGTTCATCTCAGATTTTCTAACAACCACATATTATTTATAATTATATATTTTTTTATTGTTTTCACTTTGTTGAACCAATAACTTTAACACCACGAAGTACTTAACAATACACTCCATCACAGGCTATCCTACATCTAGAGGACTATTTATAATTATATTTATTATGCTTTCACAATTGAATTATAATATACACCTAAGGGACTATTTATAATTATATTTATTATTCTTTTACCATTAAATTATAATATGTTTGTCTAATATATGCATGTTTGATTCTGATATCAACGATCCACATTATAATATGTTTGTCTAATGTTTGATTCTGATATCAACGAACGATCCACATTGTTTGATTAATTTTTTTTTGTCATTTTCATCTTCTTGTGGAGTTTGTCCCTACAATCTGTCAAGACCATTCAGTAAGGCAGCAGTGGGGATCATTGAAGTGGTTATAACGTCCTATCATGGACTTCATAAATGACAGAAGCTTCATACAGATGGGTGGTTAAAACAGGAGAAAAATAAGAAAGAATCAGCACAATAATGCAGAAAGGAAGATCATATATGTCTGAAGATGATGGTACTGGTGGGAGCATCGAGCGTGATGTGGAGAATAGGACGGATCAGTAAACAAATATTGACTGGTGGACAGAAATGAATGAGGATTGATGGGACTGATAAAGAGTGCTGCTATTTTCAGTGTTTACAGAAAGAAAAAACATAAATGTACTGTCACTGATCTTAATATACAATTAGCACATATCCACTTCAACATGGCATTGTTTAATTTCTCATTTTCTATCATCTTTGCTGATCTGGTAAAACAAAAAATAAATTTGTTGGTTGAAAAACAAATGTAAACAATAAGTTTAACCATTGAGATCAACTCAAATTATTTAAAAAAACAATAATAATCTTAACAGTATCTATTATAAAAAAAAACAATGTTTTAATTAATATTTAAACAAGTTTATTTTTTCACTTGAATTTTTGGTAAAATAAATTTTGATGAAATAATCAATTTTTTTTATTTAAATAATATTTTTAAATACATAACTCTGAAAATCTCCAAACATTCAAATTATATAAACTCGATCACTAAAATTTACAGTTTCAACAATACATAACTAAATACTAAAACAAAACTAATCTCAAAATATATCCCACCCAAATAAAACCATAAAAAATGAAAACATTTGAACTTTGCTATAAGTAACACTTGAAAGTTAATGTATGTATGAGATTGAAATATACATGCCAAAGCTTTGCAACTAACTACTTAACCCATGCACTGCTCAGGCTTTGCAAAGCTGGGCAACTAAGTACTTCCATGCAATGCTCAAGTTACTTTAAACCAATATTTTCAAGATCAAAAGTACATACCAAACCCAACCAAAGTACACTTTATAAAAAGGTTATACTTGATGGACAGCGTTGAGAATTGATAAATCACCTCACACTAACAACTTTGTGTTGTTGAATACATCTTCGTTAAATAAACATTAATATTGTAGGCAACTAGATTAGGACACTTGTAAGAGTTTTGGAGAAGTAGAAGTGCTCTGGCAGTTTTTTGGCACAGGAGAAGTAGAAGTGCTCTGGCAGTTTTTTGGCACAATATGCTTAGTTTCAAGGGTACAATATTTTTATTCTCAATAATTCCAAAGATTAGATGGTTTTCAAGAGTTTTAGGTATAATATGCGTATTTGCAATAACTCCAAAGATTAGATGGTGGAGAATGTTATTGGTTTAATTGTGATAATCATAGAGATGACAAGTTAGGTACTTTTGACCATTACTTTTTATAAAATGTATTTACAATTTAATATGATGAAGATGTTGTCACTTTTTTAATATAAATTATGGTTATATGTTGTTAAAAAAAAAATAATATATAATCAATAATAATAAGAATCAATACTATATATGTTTCAGAAATATAATTATAAATAATAATAATATTATTATATATTAATCAAATATAAATAAATAAAATATAATTAAATATAAATATAAATAAAATAAAAATAAAAATAAATTAATTTATATTCCACTCTAAAAATAATAAATAAATAAATAAAAATAATTGTAGATAAAACAATAATAAATAATAATTAATTAAAAAAAAATTAGGTTCAATAAATACATAAGGTTATATTAAAAAATAATATGTGTTTTTTTTTAAATGTATTTCTATTATCTAAAAACTATTGTTTCATCATACTAACTACTCAACATCTCCTCCATACTGGATACAATGATAATAATAAAAAATTACACTTTAAGAAATTTGATTCTTTAAGTGCTTGATAAATCCGAGCTTAAAATGGATCTACTATGATACATGTGAACATAGAGATTTGGTATTACACCTAATATAGAAAAGAGATCCAAATCTACACATAAATATAAATACTATAAATATAATATTTACAAAAAACATCTTTACCCCTTTTTATGTGCACTTAAATTTTTTTTACATGATAAAAAAAATTACACATTAAAAGATTTGATCCCTCTCAAAGACTTGATAAATCTAAATTTGAAATAGATCTACATTGCTTTAATAAATAGTAAAATTTCACTTTTGAGATTTTGCTATTTTAGAGATTTTTTTTCCACGAGAAAATTGGCTCAATTATATTAGACATATAATTTTTTTACATCTTTCTTCTCATATACGAGGATCCATTACATAGCATACTGTCTATTCCTGATCCATGCTAAATGTATCAAAATGATATAGTACTAAAGATTCACAGAAAATATCTAGTTCAATACTGACGTCTCTTAGCTAGACATAATCATACAAAAATTATTTCTCCCAAAAAACAAAACATACAAAATCTTTAATACCGAAATAAGAAAAAAAGATCCACACACAGTGGGGCTAATGGATTCTAATATGTCGCCTAGGCCCTTAGGCTCCATTAGACCAATGATGATAGGATAATGTGCCCTCTGGTTCTACAAAGGCATGTTTTGATAGCGTGTCTGCTTCGGTATTATAGCTTCTAAAGATGTACTGAAAGCTAATAGATTGAAATTTCTTTAAAAGAATTTTGATTCTAGCTTTCCATCCTTCCACTGAACACACCTGAAGTCTGTCTTTGTTTAATATACAATTAGCACATATCCACTTCAACATGGCATTGTTTAATTTCTCATTTTCTATCATCTTTGTTGATCTGGTAAAACAAAAAAATAAATTTGTTGGTTGAAAAACAAATGTAAACCATAAGTTTAACAAGTTTAACCATTGAGATCAACTCAAATTATTTAAAATAATAATAATAATCTTAACAGTAACTATTATAAAAAACAATGTTTTAATTAATATTTAAACATGTTTATTTTTTCAATTGAAGAATTTTTGGTGAAACAAATTTTAGTGAAATAATCAATTTCTCTTGTTTAAATAACATTTTTAAATACATAACTCTGAAAATCTCCACAACACTCAAATTATATAAACTCGATCACTGAAATTTACAGTTTCAACAATACATAACTAAATACTAAAACAAAACTAATCTCAAAATATATCCCACCCAAAAAAAACATCAAAAATGAAAACATTTGAACTTTGCTATAAGTAACACCTGAAAGTTAATGTATGTATGAGATTGAAATATACATGCCAAAGCTTTGCAACTAACTACTTAACCCATGCACTGCTCAGGCTTTGCAAAGCTGGGCAACTAAGTACTTCCATGCAATGCTCAAGTTACTTTAAACCCATATTTTCAAGATCAAAAGTACATACCAAACCCAACCAAAGTACACTTTATAAAAAGGTTATACTTGATGGACAGCGTTGAGAATTGATAAATCACCTCACACTAACAACTTTGTGTTGTTGAATACATCTTCGTTAAATAAACATTAATATTGTAGGCAACTAGATTAGGACACTTGTAAGAGTTTTGGAGAAGTAGAAGTGCTCTGGCAGTTTTTTGGCACAATATGCTTAGTTTTAAGGGTACAATATGTTTATTCTCAATAATTCCAAAGATTAGATGGTTTTCAAGAGTTTTAGGTATAATATGCTTATCTGCAATAACTCCAAAGATTAGATGGTGGAGAATGTTATTGGTTTAATTATGATAATCATAGAGATGACAAGTTAGGTACTTTTGACCATTACTTTTTATAAAGTGTATTTACAATTTAATATGAATTTAATATGATGAAGATGTTGTCACTTTTGTCATATAAATTATGGTTATATGTTGTTAAAATATATATATATATAATCAATAATAAAATTCATACTATATATGTTTTAAAAATATAATTATAAATAATAATAATATTATTATGTATTAATCAAATATAAATAAATAAAATATAGTTAAATATAAATATAAATCAAAATAAAAATAAAAATAACTTATAGTTCATTCTAAAAATAACAAATAAATAAATAAATAATATAATTATAAATAATAATAATATTAGTATATATTAATCAAATATAAATAAATAAAATATAGTTAAATATAAATATAAATCAAAATAAAAATAAAAATAACTTATCGTCTATTCTAAAAATAACAAATAAATAAATAAAAATAATTGTAGATAAAACAATAATAATTAATAATTAATTAAAATTTAAAAAATTTAAAAAAGTTAAATAAGTACA
>JASDQU010192883.1:6814-18411 GCA_032191745.1 Picea mariana | reverse complement strand
ATCCCAAGATATCAGGAAAACCAGTATTTGACAACCATTCGAAAGCCAACTCACCCTTCTAGAAGATTCCCTTCTATAAGGTTCGAGATTTTATCCTTTTTCCTTCCTTTAGAAGATGTTCGCACCCTGATAACTAGGTACAGTGCGAACCCCTCACAGTCCAGCTTAATGCAGACTGCGAGAATCATGCATTCTCGTAGGGAAATATATGTGCAGCCTGTGAACCTCCCTTAAAAGTGTGATTTCTAAAAGCAGACAAATGTAACTTTTCTCAAGAAAGTGTTCTTAGTGAAGAGCTTGATTTGTCATCATCATAACATCATCATAATGACCAAGATTGTGGATAACATGTCTCCAACTTCTCATGGCTACAACTCTCTAACCATGAGGAATTATGTGACGTTCCACATACCACCAGAAATGACATGACAAGAATTATCCATCTAGGATATTTTCCCTGACAAATTCACTTTCCTTCATCTCATTATTCCACAATTAAGCATGGGTTCTCTTACTCCACAAAGCGTCTTCCCATGAGGGCTTTCACCATAAGGGGACCACTTTGGATTTCATCCATATTTGCTTCTTATCAACAATGACAAAACAATAATGAGTCATATTTACATCAAAGAATATTGGTTCCATTACCCAAACCTTTGTGCTATGGGTCTTTCTTCAAGGGTTGACATCAATGATAACCAACCTTAATCAACAGGATGAAGGTCTGCTGACTTACAGAAACAGATCGTATATCCCAAGTTGTGACGACTTGAAGAGTTTCATAAAGCTCGAAATACACAAGAGACCATGTACTGGGCATCTAGGTTATCAAAAAATGATTATGGCCCCTAGAAAAAATTATATTGGCATGGATTGAAAAATGACATAGCTGATTATTTAGCTAAGTGTCTATAATTCCAGCAAGTTAAGGTAGAACACCGGCACCCAACACGGTTGTTACAACCTCTACCAGTTCCATAATGGAAATGGGAAACAATCTCCATGGATTTCATCACCGGATTGCCAAAATCGGCTAAGCATAATGATGCCATCATGGTAGTGGTGGAAAAATTGAGCAATTCTGCTCACTTCATCCCTGTCAAGTCAACTTGTAAAGAATTAGATATTTCCAACATCTTCATGAAGGAGATATTCAGACTGCATGGCATGTCTAGAGAGATTATATCTGAGAGAGACACAAATTTTAGTTCAATCTTTTGGAAGTCCTTAATGGTTGGTTTTGAGACTAAATTTTTGTTTAGCACAACCTACTACCCTCAAACTGATGGACAGATAGAAAGAGTAAACTAGATATTAGAAGACATTTTAAGGATGCATGTAATGCATCAACCTAATAAGTGGGAAAACTACCTTCCATTGGTAGAATTTTACTACAACAATGATTATCAGGAGTCACTGAAGATGAGCCCTTTTGAAGCCCTCTATGGTAGACAATACAATATTCCAATCAGTTGGAGTAATGTAGTGGATAGAATTACAATCATACCTGACATACTAAAAGAAATGGAACAGCAAGTGATTCAGATAAATAAAAATCTGAAAATTTCTCTGGATAGACAGAAGAGTTATGCCAACAGAAAGAGAATTCTAGAGAGTTCAAGACAAGAGACCATGTCTATCTTAGAGTTAGGCCCAGGAAGAGTTCCCTAAGAATGGGAGCTTGTGACAAGCTGAAAACTCGGTATTGTGGGCCCTTTGAAGTCTTAAATAGAGTGGGACCTGTAGCTTATAGAGTAACACTCCCTCCCATAATAAAGGCACATATTGTTTTCCATGTTTCATTATTGAATAAATATGTACATGATTATAATCATATAATTGAATGGTCTATGATCCAGGTGGAGCAGGAGGGAGAATTCCTTCTAGAACCTCAATGCATACTAGACAGGAAGAAAACCTCACTCAGAAATCGAACCATTGCACATGTCAAGGTACAGTGGAAACACTTTGTCCCAAATGAGGCTTCATGGGAAATGAAGGATGCCGTGAGACAAGCATATCCATTTTTATCCATTTTTGTTTACTTTTGTNTGTATAAAAGGTCAATGAATGTAAATTCTGTTATTTACTAGAAAATGGATAAGTGTTGCATGACTGCTGGAAGGGGGGTGTGCTAAGAGAGACCATGAATGCTATGAAAGAGATAGTGAAGGGGACCATGAATGGTTGTGTTAACCTCCACCAAACCAATACCTTATTGGATTTAATTTCTCAGGACCAGAATAGTCCTCTGACCCAGGAATGAATTATAGTTAGGCTAGTAGGTGGGAAGACCTACTTAAGAGTTAATGAGGGAATGGGGTAGAGCACCCATCTGTAAGGATTTCAGACCTGACCACAGACTGGGAATTCAAGCCACATGCAATCTTGTCGAGGAAAGAAAGAAAGGAAGGTGTGGTGGGCAGAGGAAGACCTACAAAGAGTGCAGAGACGAGAGACTAAGCTCTTGGGTTCAAGGAAGAACTAAGAAATGAGCGTGTTCCAGTTGCAGGAAATGGCTAGCAGGGTTATGATACAAGATGATAAATGAGGCTGCTGAGTGACTGAGGAAGTACTCAGGTGGTTCTCCTTGCTTGGTATAGTGAAAACCGTTGCCAAGATCCTATGGGAGGAGGAGAGTAACCTCAGTACCTACTGTCACCGAGTCGGGAGAAAGGATTATATCTCAGAGCATTGTGGTCTAGCTCAGGGGTGGCTAGTGGTAAATCCTTTAGGAGTGACCGAGCCTATGGTTAGGTGGAAATGAACACCCCTTTCAGCAGTCACTTCACAATATCTGGTTCTGATAAGTGTTTTCATACTCTATGCATTGAATTGGGAATAATGGATGCATGCTTGTATTTACAGATCTATAAATGGTTTTTGCATTAAAATGGTTAAGTTATGTGTATGTGTTTGTCTTATTGTGAACTTATGCTTCTGATTGATTGTCTACATGCCCCAACCTAACCTTCGAAGTGCCTTGGGACATAAACCTATAGGACGACCGAGATAGAAAGTATTGCATCAATCTGGCACTATCCGTCTAAAGAGACTATCCCCTTCAGACTCTTTGTTGTGCGACCGAGATATCATTTCCAAGTCCTTAACAGTTTCATGATGAAGCTCAGGAAGGATAACGAGATTTAAGTCTCGGAAGGGAAGATCCTTTCTTCTGAAGAGGAACGAATGAGATCTGTTCGGGAGAAACCATATGACCAACACCTAGGAACCTTAGGCTAATCCTAAGGGAGCTAAGTCCATCTGGCTTTAGAGCTCTGCAAGTCCGGGACTTCAGAGTATTTTCAGCCCTAATAGTCATAAACCGGCTGAAGGCGACCGACAGTTACGGTTACCTGTAAGGTTGACGGGCATTGGGCAGTTTCCCTAGTGGTTAGGTGAACCTATCTTACCAACTAAACCGGGATCCAAAACCTTGAAGGCCGGAGCCACAAAGTAACCAGAATTGTAGATCGAGGGATCCTTCGGGTTCTTTCCAAGCCGTTGATATAGCAGGGATGTGTGGCGCTAGACCCTTTAGTTCAGATATTGGACACTTCGAGAGAAAAGAGGAGTTTGCATCCCAAAACTCCTAAACGCCGAATCCCCGAAGTAACACGAGTCGTAGATCTATGAATTTACGTGGCTGGATCTCGACTGTGAGATCTGAGGGATGTTAGAATGTTGTCAGTCAGGGTGACGTGGACCCCAGTTTGACTTTCCTTGTGTCACCCGGATTCATGTGTATCACATACCCTATAGACCCATTGAAATGTAACATGTGTCACCCTGACCCCTCCTACATGTTAGTTTCTGGTACGTGCTCGCCTAGCCAATGTGGTTGGTGAAGTGACTGGAACTCTGGGAGTTCGAGACTTCGGGACTCCGGAGGATTTGGGATGTAGCATTGTAGAGAGAACAAAAAGGTCCGAAGGTCGGAACCACGTGGCAAGCTTATGGGACTTCGGGAGGTCTCGTGCGTAGATAGCAAGGACACGTTCAATGCCGAACTCTGAATTCCCTGCTAGCCTGTGTGTCAAACAAAGGTTAAGCCAGTCGTCAGATTGGTTGATGAATGGACCTTCCCTATGGGAGGTAGGAACCAAGAGATGATACTAACGTTATGAAGCCATGGGGGCGTCACGTGGCCCTCAACCAATGAACGCCCGAAGAACTTCGGGAAGCCATAAGATATAAACCAAGGGTCGATTTAGAACCCGGTAGCAGTCATTAGAAAGCTACGGAAAAATAGAAGAGAATGAATCATTTCAGAGAGATGATTCGAGATGAGTTAGTTAAGGAAAAACGAATTTATGATGCCCCACCCCTTAAAAAAGTATTAAGGAGTCGAGTGTGTTACAAATAATTTATTAGAAACGGAATTCTAAGAATCTTTATCATATTCTTAACATTATTATGATATGTTTAACATTGTAATTTTTTTCTTACTATTTTTAATTTACATTATTAATAGTTTTTTATATATTGTATATTTATCTATTAATAACTTCAAAGGCTTGTAAAGCTTGTTAATGGCATGATCCTTCCTTCATATGCCAAATGAAAGCTTCTTAATGGCATGATGTTTCCTCCATATGCCAAAAGAAAGGTATTTTGAAACATTGAAAGTTTTTATATTATTATAAATTCACATTATTAATTTTGTTTTAATTTGTTTTATAATTAAATTGTATAGATATTATTACTACTACTAATAATCTATTTTTAAGATAAGGGAGGTATATATATCTTACCCTTCTGGATTTGAACTTATAATTTAAAAAAAAAAAAACACACACATATTATAATTAAATTATATAGATAATACAAATAAATTGAAGTGTAATAAAAAATAATAAAATATGTATCTTTAAAATTTAATTAAATACAATTTAATCATAATTTTATGTTTTAAATTCCTTTCATTTTGATTTTAAAAAGATTTTATAAATAAATTAAAAATTGATCTTAAATATTGAAATTGCAAAATTTATACCTCATAATAATTTAAATAATTTATGATGATTTCGTCAAATTAATAAAATGAATAACGTGGTACACGAATCGACCGCTGTCGGCACCTAATAATTAGGTTGAAAAGAGAATTTTGTTTAGAGCGCATTCTCTCCTTCACGTGACTTACCTTCCGTTCCTTCGGGACCGACGACTTCAACTTATTGCCAGATTATGACGAATGGACTTGACGTATATTCTGCTCATATCTACATGACGTATATATTTTGGATGGAATCTTATAAGATATATGATACTTACAGCAGATACGTAGTTGAAATTTTTTTAGTCAAATAATTATTTTATTGTATAGAATTCTAATCCTAATTCGAATTCGAAGTTGACCAACACCATAATGGATAAAGACGAAAATACGCGTATGTAGGAAGAACAAAGGAACTACCAAGTAAAGAAAAGAAGAAAACGAAATGGCTATATCCTTCGGGGTAGAAGGAAGGCAGACTGTTAAAGCATGCAGAAAGGATTAAGGAACGTAAAGACAAGAGGAAAAGAAAGGATTAGGGTTCTAAAGAAAAGAAGAGAAGGACAGGCAGACCGCTAAAGTCAGTAACAACAAATGTAATTACAGCATTGATTTTTTCATACATATTAGTCAATATGTAGTTTGTTATTCAGTATGGAATGCTGTGAAGGGTGGATTATAGGTCTTCAGATCTAAATTGCTTTCAGATTTGAAAACTTATAATTCATCAGTAGCAACATTCAATGCAGCATCGCAAACTGAATGTTGTTTTCTTATCAAACTATTAGGTCAATACAAGTTTGATATATATCCACAACAATATCTCAATCCATACACACAGTTTCATAATCAATCAACAAAACAAACTTATAATAGTTACCTAAAACTTAGAATAGTTACCCATATAAAAATAATCAGATTTTAAACTAGCACAGTCACATAATTTGTGGCCTATGAAGGCCAGTAGGCTATGATAGGAAAAGGAAGGAGCAATTTAGATTAAATTTTTTGTACATTTTGCATTAAATAGAATATCCAAAATTTGCATACCAAAATTTCATATAAGACAATTTTTGAAAGAATTTTTTTTAAATAAAAAGTTGAATGGATGCTCTAAATTTTACATATATATACACTAGGTATTATTATTATGATTAAAATTAAATTATTATTATTATTTAAATTAGTTTTTTATTAATATTTTCTTATTATTATAAAATAAATCCAAATATAAATAATTTTAATTCTATATAACTCTAAATCTAGTTTTAATAGAAATAACCTTAACCCTAATCTTGTTTCAATTTACTATGTTTTTTTTAGTTGGTAATTTTTTATGTTCTTTATATTTGGATTTGCTTTAGCTTTCAAAGTCACAATTTTAATTCTGATATGATTATTGTGAAACTCTTAATCAAAAATTCAATTTTACCACATCTTAATTTGATGGGATCTTAATCAATAATGAAGTAACCATTAATGCTCCATTATGAGTTATGAGAATGCAAAAAACATAAGAATTCTAATTCTATAAAATATAAATAAAAAATAACTATCCCAAGATTATGATAAATAAAAATGGAAAGTTTGAATAAGCATTTGTAGTTATAGGCCAAGAATTTTTTACTCCAACAAATAATCAAATAAAAATAATTATAAAATTCAAGTGATCTTATAACTTGCAGCATTAATGTAAGAAAGGCAAACTTCTCAATTGTAAAATATAAAATTTAAGTGATCTTATAGCATGCAACATTAGTGTACTATGGATAAACTAACATTAATGTACTATGAGTAAACTTCTCCATTGTAAAATTTAAGTGATCTTATAGCATGCTTCATTAATGTATGAAGGGTACACTTCCTTTGCTTGAGGATCTTAACTTGTAAAATGTAAGTGAATGTAAGAATTGGATAAACTTCCATTCTTAGAGTATCTTTAATCTGTAAAATAGAAGTGATTTTCTAGCATGCAATTTTAATGTAAGAATTGAATAAACTTTCCTTATTGGAGTATTGTTAACCAAACAATAATTAATACAAATCAATTTAAATCTTGTTGGAGTATCATTAATCAAGTAATAATTAGTACAAATCAATTCAAAACTTGATATAGTGCTAAAATAAATTAGTGTATATCTCAACTTTGACCCATGGTTGGTTGAAGTATCAAATCTCAAACAATTATAAAATTTATTTTTGTTATTTGAAGAAAAAGTATAAACCCAACAAAGATCTAGCATACAAATATTAATATATAGTGTATTTTACTATGCTCAAACTTCATAAACAAATAACATTCTTATATCATAAAAAATTGGTGTTATATTGCAAAAGAATGGTGTAAAGGATCTTGACTCATAGGAACACCTAGAAATGGTGCAAATTGGATTTTTAAGTGATTAAAGGAGTTATATTAATTTATAATATATAATATATAATATTTTTAATACTTGGGGAAAAAGTTTTGCACCCAACTTTAAGTGACAGTACTAGGAAATTAGAACCTTACTTTAATTCTTTCCAAGTGACAGTACTAGGAAATTAGAACCTTACTTTAATTCCTTCCACTTGTAGTTGTAAATGGGTATGCTGGGCTTATAAATGTGTACTTAACTTTTGTGAGAAGGAATACAAATTATATCATTGTATCTGGTCTCTCTTCCCTTATTAAAATTCATTAATTGAATCAAAGCAAGTACAATGTTTCTCCTGAGTGATAAACTTATTCCATATTGTGAATTGAGATAAGATATTAGAGAGACACCATGTTTTTGCTTTGTATTCGAGCAGAAACTCAATGTATCTTCATCTGAGATGCCACAACAACAGTAATTCCCCTAATCTTTCCAATTAGGAATTCCTCAGGCATGTCCCGATCAGAGAGAAGCAACAGTAATGACCCCATCTCTCCAATTAGGATTTCAGCCATGTCCCTATCAGAGAGCATCGACAACTCTCCTAGGAGTGAAATGTCATTCAGGAGCAATTTTGGGCCTTCATATGAACATCATTTCTCCAAGTTTGGATTTCTATAATCTTTATAGAAAATAAAGAGATCATTGGACAATAAGGGAATAGAAATGTCACTGTAGAAGGAACCATCCAAAATTAGCAGGAAGTGCACACCTAGGTGGGCCATGGAGTGGAAACTCCACTCCACGTATCACACCATTAAAAAATCTCATGCATAACACGTTGTGGGTGTGGAATAGTTGGTAAGGAGGTGCTCCACCCACTTCAGTAAGGTGAAGTGTCCCACTCACCCACAAAGCTCCACACATTCCACCAAGGTTACCATTGGTAAATAAGGTGAAGGGTTTCACTCACCTACAAAGCTCCACTCATTTTAGTAAGAAAACTAAAACTGGTAGTAAAAACCTAGTAATTAAACTGAGTAAAAAACAAAACATAAAGCAATTCATTATTGTTATGCTAATCATGTTAATCATTCATTTTAATGAAGAACAAACATACTTTGTCATGCAAGGAAGTTAATGCTTCAAATCAGAACCTTTCATTTAGTGTGACGATTAAGAATATTCTGACAGTGTACAATTGTGGCCATTAAAATCCCATCTATGATTAAAAGGCCATTAAATATGTCCATTTTCAATAGTGTATGCCTATCGGCATAATAAGTAAACATAATTAAATGTATATACAAAAAAATCTAAACTATGACAACATATACACCATCAAATGTATATACAAAAAAAACTAACTTTCTTGATGACTAACTTGACCCAAAATTTGTTGGATAGGTGTGTCTTACATTGTGTAATGGAGTAGGGAATAAACTAAGAGCAGTGGTATGAAATAAATTCCTAGTAGTGGAACATAATAATTGTTGAGTAGCAAGAAATAAATTTGGATCATTAGGAGACAACGAATGCTAAGCACTAATAGTTGGCTAAGATCATTATGCTACTGCTGAACACTCTTATTAAGAGAACAAAGACTCTATAATGTGTTGCAACCATTTAGTTGTTAAATAATAGATTGAGTGTGCTTTGCCTAATGGTTGTATGTTTCTGTGATGTTGACTGCAACCATCTTTATTCAATTTATGCACATTTTTATCTCATAAATTAGTGTGGGAAGCATATTATGCACCTTTTCTTCGTTTCATTTAGTATCAAAGTTTAATCACCTCGGGTTAAAGGTGTTAGGGACAAGGTTTTATGACCTAATATTGGTTTGAGTGGAGGTTGTGCAAAAGGAAATTTTATTATAGGGAAATATATAACACATCTAGATTAGAAATGGAGAATTTTAATAGCGCTAACTTTGAGCCATGGTAACTCAAGATGGAGGATCTTCTTGTAGATTAAGGTCTATGGGTTCTAGCAAGGAACCAAACCCACTTAGTATGAAAGATGAAGATTGAGTAGTGTTGGAAATAAAGTTGAGAAGCCTTATCAAGATCTATTTGGAGGATTTAGTATTATTGAACATTTCTAAAGAAAAAGTCACAACAAATCTTTCGAAGAAGTTGGAGAATTTGTAAAAGTTAAATTATTGGTTAATTGAAAAATTTGCAGAAAACGTTGTTGGCCTAGAGAATGAGTGATGACGATTCTACACTTGAGCACCTTAATTCTTTTAATGTTATTGTGATCTAGTTGATCTCAGTTGGAGTGAAGATGGATGGAGAGGATAATTGTAGAACCCTTTCATGCTATTTTCCATATTCATGGGACAACCTCGTAATGGCCATTGGAAGCATTGTAAAAAATTTTGTGCTTGATAAGGTTGTGATTTCTTTATTCTCAGAGGAGGTAAGGTGGAAAGCTTCTAAATCCATAAATGAGGCCTTACATTTTCATGGAAGATCTAAGGAGAAAGGAAAGAAGAGAGAAAAGGGAAGATCCAAATCTTGTGGTAGACATAAGTCATAGAAAGAAAAATGTTGGAGCTATGGCAAGGTCAGGAATTTCAAAAGAGATTGCAATGAAGATAAAAAGAAAAATAAAAAGGAAAATAGTGATTTTGTTGATGAGTTTGAATTTTTTCTCAAGATGTCAATGGAGATGCCTTTATTGCATCTTTGGAAACCCATGTAAGCCAAACTACATGGTTGATAGAGTTTGGATCATCCTTCCATATGACTTCCCATTGGCACTATTTTTGAACCTATGATAAATATGATGGTGGAATGGTATACCTTAGTGATGACTCTTCTCTTAGCATAGTTGGTTATGGAAAAATCTTGATCATATTCCCTAATGGAAAAGTAAAGGGAATGACTAGATTTTTGTACATTCCATGTCTAGCATGAAACCTACTATTAGTGAACACGCTTAATAATGTGGGTGTGCATGTTTCTTTCTCTAACAAAGAGTGTAAGATTGTCTAAAGAGCTATGGTTCTCACTAAAGGTGATTGTGTGGGAACTTTGTTCCAATGTGATGTGTGCATTATTAAGTGTAATAGTTCTTCGATTTATACAATAGAGAGATCTATAATATCTACAACTTAATAATAATAACCTATATCTATAGATCTAATGGCTATGCTTTCTAGGTACCTCAACAATCTCTTTCTTCAAAGAAATATTCGTATGAGAAGACAATGCTACGACACCAAAGAATGGGCCATACGGGTGAGAAGGGATTATGAGCATTGAAAAACAAAGATATTGTGGAGGTATTGAATGGTTTTTCTCTTGAATTTGATTTTTCTAAGCATTGAATATATGTAAAACATAACCATGTTCAATATATTCTAGTTCTCCCAAATCCTATGGGTTGTTGGAATTAATTCATTCTAATGTATTTGGTTTATTTAAATTTCCTTCAATTTCTAAGGCTTTGTATTATGTATCATTTATTGATGATTATTCTAAAAGGATGTGAGTATGTCTTCTTAGAACTAAATATGATATTTTTAGTTAGTTTAAGGAGTTTAATGATCTCTTGGAAAAACAAATTGGTAGGAAGATTAAGGTATTGAGCACTGATAATGGATGTGATATTTATTCTACAGTGTTTGATAATTTTGTAAGGATGATGAAATTGAAATACATAAGATGAATCTATATACCCCTTAGTAGAATGGAGTTGTAGAATGAATAAATAGAACATTGATGGATAGAGCTAAGAGTATGCTAGTGGAGTTGGCTTGGAGAAGAAATATGGGAAGAATAAGTTTCTACTACATCTTACTTGATTGCTATGTCTCCCACATAATCTCATGTGAATAAGACCTCTATGGACATTTGGATGGGCAAGAATCCCTTACTTTAGAATATTCATGATTTTGGTTGTGAGGCATACACTGATATTCCTAAGGAGAAGCAATCAAAGTTGGATAACAAGTCTATGTATCGTCATCGACTATGCCATTGGTGTGAAATGGTACAAGATTTGGGATGCCATGGCTAGAAAATTTTTGCATAGTAGGAATGTTATTTTTAGATAAGTTAAGCCTTCTCCGACAATGGTAATGCTAGAAGAAGAGGAGAAGAAGCCAATGGTTCAACTACCACCCAAGACTAAGACTAAGAAATATGAACCAAAAAATGAATACAAATTTCATGATGGACTTGATGATGAGGATGATTCAAAGCGTTTGAAAGAGAAGAAAGAAACTCTACCTC
>JASDQU010192881.1:20072-36785 GCA_032191745.1 Picea mariana | reverse complement strand
GCTAGGTTGTAGACACTTGAGTCCTGCAACCCCCCTTGCCTCTACCTCGGGTGAGACTTCATCTGCTTCAAAGGTGTTGCCGAAAGGGACGGTAGTTAGGGTCTTGTTGGTGTGTTGTTGAAGCATTGAACCCTGGGTGTGCCCCTGTTCCAACAAACGATTCTGTTTTCAGGACATGAAACTGTAATTGTTGGGAACTGAAGAAAAGAGAAAGCTCTGTGTGTAGATATATTGTTGTAGTGCGCAGTATTCTACTTGACTTATGAAGATTTGTGCTAAGAAAGAGAAGCCTGATCTGAAGAAAAAATGTAATATCTTAAAACTTTGTGCTTTGATAAAGGTAAGATAAGTGGGAATTTTTTCTTCGAAAGTATGAATCTAGGTATGTTTGATAGATTGTGTCCTAGTCTGAAAAATAGGGCACAACTAGAAGAAAGAAGATTTGATCTAAATAGATTTGATAGAAATAGTGAAGGATATGTTATTCCTATGCATAGAAAGAATTTTTGGACTAATAAGTGGATGCAGGACCCTAGAAATAATTTTTGCAGATTGCARGTTCATCATTATGATCCCACTGTGTAGTATAGGAAAGGTTGGGGATCGCTTAAAAGAAAGAGAGGATCGACACTATGTTATAACTACAGAAGACTGGGACATCTTGATAAATAATTCCCTAGTGTAGGTCCTATTTGTCTTTGTTGTAAAGATGYTGATCATGAGATTTTGGATTGCCCTAGAATGATTGCTAAAGTTGAAAAGATGAACCTAAGACAAGAAAACCATGAGGAAGGTCAAGAAACTAAGGATATGTTAGAGAATTAGAAAGAATCAGAGACTATATTATTACAGATGAGAGAAACACTGAAGGATCATAGAGACATCAATTTACCAAAGATCTTAAAAGAGGAGTGCATAGAAACAAGAAAAGGAGACTTCAACATAGACTGTGTTCTAAATGAGGAAACATAGGTAAATATCATGCCAGAAAGCACTTGGGAAATTTTGGGAAAGCCTACTATGATTCCTTCATTAGGAGGGATAGGATTGTTTAAAGGAAATATGATAACCCTATGTGGGATAATTATTCATGTACCTATGATTTCCCACGAAACATCGACTGAAGAAGAATTCGAAGTCATTAAGTTTGTTGAGAACAAGAAGAACAACGCCCCTTTTCCACTTTTGTTAGGAAAGAATTGGATTGAGAAAGATCAGATCTAGAGGAAAGCAGAGGAAGAAGCTACAGAACAAAAGAAGTAAGAATTAAGGGACTTCATAGCCAAGAAAATAGAGCAACTAGTACAAGAACAAGAGCACAAGTTGAAGCAACTGAGGACCAGAGAATTAGTTTTCGAGGCTAAAAAAACACAAGAAGGCTTGAAGAAGCTATCCATGTAGGATACAAGAACACCTACCCCATAAATAGTAAGCGAAGAGGTATTACATTTGAACCCGTTGAAAGACCCTTAGCAGTGTGAAGTTACTACACTAAGAGAAGATAAGAACAAGAATGGAAAGAGGAACCCTGTGACTCAGATCACATGGAAGAAGGCAAGAAAKCTCAGCAAGAAGAAAGAAAAGTTAGATAGAATGCAAGAAGTTCTAGAGGAGACTTCGCAGAAGGCAAGCTCGTAGAACTTGAACCTCSCCAAGATAACAAAACCATGCATAATGGCACTTTGCCATGATGAAGCTATATGACTGTTGGAGGCGTCCCAACCGTTAGAATGACGCTCTGGAACRGCTAGAAACATAGTTATTTTCAGAAAGATCTCCATTGGACCGTTGGGACCAYGCCGCAACGGATGGAATCATATTGATTGAGTCCTGCCCATTGGAGGAATCCATTATGACATTGCTTACTTAATCCGTCGAATTCCTCACCAGGGCCACTTTTGCAAACTGAGATATTCGAGTGAACAGAGAAGTGATCGCATACCACGTTGTATTGTCTAGACCTCACCATCCGTTTGATTACCTTGAGTGTCTGTTTGCCTACCCGAGTTATTTGATTATGAGCATGCATGCCAAACGACCTTAGCACAGTAGAGAATTCAGTAAAAGAAATATTGATCGACCTTATGGCTAAGAAGGTCATGTTTGTAGGAGTACAGACCTCATCGACAAGAGGAGTGCAAACATCCCCCTCAACTGCACGTCGATCTAGTCAAGCAACGACTGAGAAAAGAATCAAGCACTGCGATGATCTAGAAAATGCAAAGAAGATCCCATTGGTATTGCCCAACTACATCCCGCATCTGGCTCGTGCAGTTATTCATGACAACATCCCGCATGAATTCGAGTACATGCTCATCATGGCGTACCTCCCGAAGGGGATACACATAGTGGGACCACAATTGGGATGGATCCCAGCCCTCAAGATAAGTGATTTCAACATGGGAGACAGAAATAATTATGTGATGCTTGCACTACATCTCTACCTGACGAAGACGACTTGAAAGAAGCCCAAGATAGTTCCCCAGCCATGGATCAAGGATATTGCGAGATAAACGATCTTGAATGTCATGAATATCCCCCACTTCGATAGACATCAGGAGGTTAACGCGTGCATTAAACTCCTTCTATCGTGCTACCATGGCATATATCTCTAGTTAGATAGGCACATGACTGTGGATCCGACGCTGATCCACATGATCACTGGATTAAGAATGTAGGGACCAGACCCTCAGAAGTTATATCCAGGAAAGACACAAGATCACTCCTTGGTGCAACGAATAAAGGAATCATACGATGATGTGGAGAAGGGGAAGCGAGGCTACAAGGTAGCGTCTATCCAAGATGGAGCAGTGCGCCTAGCTTGTCAACTGATCGCTGGCAAGATAGTAAAAAAGATCATGTTGACACAAGTCACAAGCTTCGTAGTCAACCTTGCAGAGAAGTGTGTCGAAGGGATGCAGATGAACTAGGAAAGCTAACTCATCAATGAGTTAGAGATGGACTGTCGTGAAGAGTAGGAACAAGGCTACGAGTTCCACTGTAGTTGGTTGTTGATCTTAATAGCATTTGTCTCTTGGGAGATGTCGGAGGGAGAGACATTCCCTGAAGTTGAGACATCATAACCATTGGCCGTGAGGTTCACCACCTTATGGTATACAAGCAATATGGAAAAGAAATGAAAATCAAATGTGGTGTTCCACACTTACTACCTACAGCTCACACACGCCATTGAATCATTCCCCGGAATGACTCTGAACACCTTGCATACTTACAGAACACTACCGAAGTTTTGCATAGACTGCCACTTCATCTACATCAATGTGCGTCGGGATGAACGAAAGAAGGAGCTACAGTCCTATTACAAACTGACAGATGAAGACATGGAGGAGATAACCAAGGAATGCTCGGTTGAATTCCTTGTACCGGTCAAAGATGCATACCTCTCTGACCACGACCTCATTGGAAGTCTTGTGGTCACTAGGACTGAGTATGACAGACCAAGCAATGCTAAGAAAAATAAGAAAAAGGAGGAAGTTCAGGACATAGATAGTGAAGAGAAGGACAATGCATCAGAGGAAACTGTGCCTGACTCACCTAGAGGAGGAGAAGGCGATGAAGTAAGCCAAGAAGTGGAAGGGGAATAAGACAAGAAAGAAAAGGGTGAAGTAACATTGCCAAAGGATCCCCTAACAGAAGCAGAGACATCAAAGAAAAGGAAGGTTTCTCCGAAGAAACCCTCGGCATGGAAGAAATCCTGAGCCAACAAGCCTCAGTCATAGAATGTGCTCAGAGTGGATGATGTTGAACTCATCATTGCAGCTGTAGAAGATTCTTCGGAGATTATCTTGCAGTGACATGAAGAAAATTAGGAGACGATGTATGAAATAATCGAGGCAAAGCTGAAGGGGGCACAAAAAACCCTCTACTTGTGCTGCGCAGTGTCTACTCTGCCATCGTCATTAGAAGGTGTATAATTTGGGGATGAGCCCACCCAATTTCGAAGGATAGAAGATGCGACAAAGGCTTGCCTTCGCCGATTCTGGGAAGAAAAAGAATAGGCCACAGAGGCCTTGAAGAAAGCAAAGGAGGAAGCCCTAGAGAAAATTTGGGTTGTGCAGCAAGAGAAAGATGACATTAGAGTGAAAATCTAGGAAGACAGAGAGAAGATCCAGAAAGAGAAAGACCAACTACTCACATAGTAGACTGTGGTTAGAGGAGCAGTAACTAGAGCACTTTGCTCTATGCCTCTCATGGCCCAGATAGAAGAAGACACAACAAAGAGCCAAGTGGGGAAGCTCACTGAAGCCATTTAGCAGCTTCAATAAAGACTAGCAGAGCTAGAGCTTCAAGCATTTCCTAGCACTCTGTAAGAAGTACAGGACCAGAGGGAAGAAACTGCCAGGAGCGCAGTAGAAAGAATCAGGGCATTGGCTTCAGAATGCAAGAAACTAAGCAATCGAAGTGCACAAACTTATGAGTGCCTTGCAGAAGACCTGAAGCTGAGGACATTGGAGGCACAACTCCAGGAGGAAAAGCATTAGGCATCGAATGTGCAAGCACAACTTTAGCAAATTACGACCGTTGAGAAGATGAAAAGGTCGCAGGAGCAATGAGCAGTTTAGGAGCAGGTCACTGCCATCTAGAGCCTAGTTATGGAGGTGACACAATGACTCCAGCCAATGTAGGATGCAATCTGCACACTTTTCGAAGAGATCGAGGGGCAATGATCACAGTTGGAACAGGTGGTCGCAACAGTGGAACAACGCCCGGAAGGGCCTGTCACTGAGAAAGTCATTCAGGAGTTCATTGAGTAGGAGGCTCTAGTGAAGAAACAAGTCGAGGCAGCTCAAGATAAGCTCAAGGCCTTCGAAGCAATATTTCCCAGATCAAAGTGACTTGGGACAAGTCATAGGTGAGCGTTGGGGGTATGTTGACCCTCGACCAAGTTTTGAGAGAACCTTGGTTGTGCTTGACCATTTTTGGGACTTCAATAGGATGGTCAAAGAGAGAGTGCCCAAGCGAAGAGGATATCGCGAGATCTCTCCGTTTTTGCGAGCTTTTTGGGATTTTAGGGTTTATGTAATGGGAATGCGATGTCATCCCATGGGTTTACCCATGCATAGGCCCCTTTTTGTAATGTATAAATAAGTAGCTAGGTGATGTAAGTGAAGGAGTTGGTAGGTTACAAGTTCTGATCAGCTTTGTGCAATAACCTATGAAGGCTTCTAAGTGTGAATATTTGTGAATCCTTTGCGCATACTGTATGTAAGACTTGTAGAGCTAAGTGCAAGTGTTTTGTAAGTTCTTTGTGCACATACAGTGTTAGTTTTGGTGCCTTGAACTAATTCGGGGAAGGAGGATCTGTTGAGGTGCGCAAAGATATCTTGTCCTTTGTGGAGTTGGATCTCTGGCTTGGTGCATGTAAGAAGATTAGAAGAAGTTAATAAAGAAGAAGAAGAGTTGGTGGATGTAGCCCCACACTAGGGTGAACCACATATATCCTATGTTATTCTGCTTTGTGTTATGTGTTCATGATGGTTATGTTTATATTTGCTTAGTGCACTGTTCTAGATGTATGATAGGTAGATTCAATGATGCTTAGTGCTTGATATATGAATAAATTCTAGATCTTCTTTGATGCTATGTGCTGAATGCTTAGATGTGGTTAATATTGATTACTACTGCATTGATCTAAAATTAGGATTAATTTGTGATGTGAATAAGAATCATAACTGAATGCATACTATTGGCTAAGTGTTATCTTGAAGTGTGTAATCACAGATCTGTGTCCCATCTAGTTTGTAGACACTTGAGTCCTGCAACCCCCCTACCTCTACCTCGGTTGAGACTTAATCTACTTCGCAGGTGTTACTGAAAGGGCCGATAGTTAGGGTTTTGTTGGTGCATTGTTGAAGCGTTGAACCCTGGGTCTGCCCCTATGCCAACAATCATTCCATGTGATCATGACATGGTAGAACCTCAGAAACCATCTGAGATACCTTCTCACAAGAGAAGACCATCTTGGGCACAAGAGATTATCAAAGATCTAGAAAGAATTGGTGCCCTGAAGAAATATTTCAGGGTAAGTAAGAAGTTGAAGATGTATTCCAGTTACGTGGCATGCTTGTGTGACATAATGGACGCAGAACCTTCCAGTTATGAAGAGGCCACAAAAAACCAAGTATGGAAATATGCCATGGAAGAGGAATACTAGTCCATTATGCAAAATGATGTATGGGATGTGGTTCCCAAACTAAAGGAAATATCTTTGGTGAGTTCGAAATGGATCTACAAGACAAAACACATAGTTGATGGTAGTATTGAAAAATATAAGGCAAGATTTGTGGCCCAAGGTTTCTCTTAGAAGGAAGGGATTAACTATGAAGAAACGTTTTCTCTCGTAGCAATATATACCTCGATCATGACTATACTTTCATTGGCTACTATGATGAAATGGAAGGTGCACCAGATGGATGTAAAGACAACCTTTTTGAATGGTGAAATAAAAGAGGAAGTTTATGTGGAGAAACCACTTGGATACGAGACACATGACATGGAGACTCATGTGTGCAGATTAACGAAGGATTTATATGGATTGAAGCATGCACCAAGAGCATGGTATGGTATGATTGACAATTTTCTAATGACCTTGTGTTTTACCAAGAGCAGTGCAGATCATAACCTTTACTTTAAGGTTGAGGATGGCGAACCAGTGATTCTACTGTTGTATGTAGATGACCTATTTCTAATATGTTTAGAAAATCTTATCACTTAATGTAAGAGAAAATTGGTTGCAGAATTCAGGATGAAATATTTAGGAATGATGCACTACTTCTTAGGACTAGAAGTTTGGCAGAGATCAGCTGCGATTTTTCTAAATCAAGGAAAGTATGTTGTAAAAATCTTGAAGAGGTTTGAGATGTTGGACTGTAATTCCATGGTTACCCCGATGGTATCAAATATTAAGTTGTTGCAGGATACAACTTTAGATATTGTGGATTCTACCTTATACAACTAGATAATAGGATCATTGATGTATTTGATGAACAAAAGACCAGATATATGTTTTTTTGTGAACACCATGAGTCATCATTTAGAGAATCATAGAAAAGTTCATTTGGTTGCAACGAAAATGTGTTGAGTTACCTTAAGGGTACTCTAGATCATGGTCTCTAGTATAGATATGACCATGAGTTTAGATTGAATGGATACTCAGATTCATATTGGGTCGGCAATATTCCTGACTGGAAGAGAACTTCCATATACTATTTTATTCTTGGCTCCAGTATGGTCTCATGGAGGAGCAAAAAGCAGTCATATGTGGCACTCAGTACGATTGGAGGTGAGTACGTGGAAGCATTTGCAACGAGCGGGAAAATAGTATGGATTCGAGAGATACTATCTAGGTTATTTGGTCTCATATTGGAGGCGACCTACATTTGGTGTGACAACGAGAGTTGCATAAAGTTGTCAAAGAACTCGGTGTTCCATGACAGGTCGAAGCATATTGAGATCATATACTACACTATCAGGGATATGGTATAGAGGGGAGCAATGAGGCTCTAATTCGTGACTATCGAGKATYAGGTTGCGGATATGTGCACCAAGTCACTATCGAAGATGAATTTTGAGTACTTTAGGGACAAGCTTGGTGTGGTCCCTCTTGAGAGGGAGTGACAAGTGGAACTCGTATAACATGAAAAAGGGATGGAATTGAGTATAGAAAAATCTCATCCAACATGAAAAAGGATTGGCACTGAGTCTAGTGGGTCTCATCCAGCATTAAAAAGGGTTGGCACTGAGACACGAGTGCACATGATTAGGTATTGATGCATCACAGGGAGTGGATTTCGTGGGAACATGTTGTAGCTATTGAGAGCTACCCATAAACCTTGGTTGCATGGGGTGAATTCATGTTGCACAATGGATATCCGAGGTTGTATAGATTCACATGTTCAACTGTCAATGGATGTGAGCTCGTGTGGTATCAAACTTGGAGTCTGTGTCTCGAAAGAATACCTTCCTAGTTAAGAGGGAGTTTTAATATTTTTGGTGTAACTATGAAATATATTCTTGTATATTTGTTTTAGTCAAACCTTTAAAAGGTTATTATAATTATATTGTACAAGTCCGCTCAACATAAATTATTATATTATTGGTATTTTACTTATAATTGTAAAAATCCCCATTGTGGCTAGTCGACCTTGTTTTATGGGTTAGTTAGGTCAAGAGTCATGTCTCTTCAAGAGACACTGTTGTGTATAAATAGAGGATAGGTTCCTCTCATTTCAACACACACTCACACACTTCTCTTGTGCATCTTGGAGCACATAAGAAGGTCTAGTGCACAAGTCTTGGGGACTGGTTCTTTTGGTGTTTTGGTATGGGTCTTTCCTAGAGAGATATAGCACATCATTGTACTGGTTGAAGGAATCTATATTGATGATTTTGGTTGCTTGGTTTTCTCCCCCGTGAGGGTTTCCCAATATAATCTGTGTGGTCTATTATATCTTTGATTGTCTATCTTTTAGTGATCCTACTACAGTTTCTATTGGATTAAGTAATTATAATTGTGTAACTAGAAAATTTAAAATTCAAACAAAATGTTATGCGAACACAACACAAAAGTGAGAATTTTGACAAAAACACATTATGCAAATGTGAAAACAAAAACACAAAATTGAAAAATGTGACTCTAAAAACAACATATCTATGACACAATTTATGTTACATCACCTTGTGTGAAGAAAATATCTATGCAATATTACACAAATACAATGCAAATTCCAATGCCCCATAATGCATTACAATTCATGTCACAAAATATGAAACAAAAAACATAAAATACACTTATTGGCAATGTTAATTATGAACTCATTGTTGTATAATGTAATAATATATTAGTTAATAAAATTGTGTTTTGCAATTTAATTAATTATTATTTTTTATTATTCAAGTTCAAATGAAAAAGTTTTTTCATTATTCAAGTTTAAATGACAAAAGTCTCAATAAACTAGGAATTTATGTTGTCACACAAAAACATCTAAAAAAATGTACTCTAATAAACACATTCAACCTAGTGTAATAATCTCTCATGTGAAATTAGGTTAACAAAATTGGAATAAAACACTTGAAATACATTTAGAATAATCATTACATCCCTTCTAGTGATAATAATATAATAAGTTGATTATACTAGGTATAAATTTGTTTAGGCAATGTATTCTAACTAAATGCCATTGTCATGATCTTTCAAGAAACATTTTATACAACAAAACTAAAAATTATTTTATATTCATTAACCAATTTTTTAAAAACAACATTTATAATTTAAATTTAATTTTAATTTCTTTAAATCCTCTAATAAATTTATAATTCTTATTGAAATTGTCATTAACTCATAAACAAAACTAAAATAGATTTGCATATAATATTACACACAAGAATATAAAATCTCTTAAACAATTTAACATTCTTATTACAATACTATGAAATCTCTTAATCAATTTATCATTCTTATTAAAAAAAAATTAAACATTCTTATTACATTACAATACTATGAAATCTCTTAAACAATTTTTCATTCTTATCAGCATTAATTCATTAAACACCATATAGACTTTCAAGGAAATGTACATTTCCTTGTAATGACACTCATTTAAGATGTTTTTACTCCATTCCCTTAGATGCTCATCTAAGTACTTGGTTTTCCCTCCTTTGTACTCTAGGGTAGGGTTCTGTTCTAGTAATAAATACCATCATGTGCATGGTACTCAGGGCAAGTGAATGCCCAACATCAACTCTTGTTTTTTAAACATAAAATATGTTTTTCTCTCCTCCTCTCCAATGGGTTAAAGATCCATTCACAATCATCTCTCCTACTTTTATTCATTTTCCTTTTCCCTTCCCTCTTAGTATGCATATTTTTTTAATTTTTTTTAATTTCCATATATCTCATCCTTTTTATATTTTTTTCAATTTCCATTTATCTCATCGTCAACCCTAATATATGCCCATCCCATGTCCTTTTCCTTACCTAATATCCAAACCATGTCCCTTTCCCTTTTTAATATATAACCTACCACATGTCCTTTTTTTTTTTCATTTTATTTAGTGATTATTCACCACTTAATTAAGTTTCTTTTCTTTCCCAACATTGTCCTTTACTTTTTAAAAATCGATGGCGACTACATGGTCACACCCACGCACATAGTTTAGGTTTGTATTTCGTTATGATTAAGCACATTAGGTTTGTTTCATTATGATTAAGGGTATGAATTTTTGCCACGGAAAGGGAAGGCTTAACGACGTTTGATATGGATATAGATTTTTGGGACATGATAACATGTGTTTTGCCATGGCACACAAAATTTAGAAATTAACCTCATATTAATATGGGAAATACCTTTATACTCATCATTATCATAGTACTACGATGATCCTTTTTAGGGTCTCAATCACTTCACAAGAACCAACGTTATAATAATTGATTGCTTGCTTTTCAACAATATGGTGTACCACATAGATAAGGTTTAAAGAGCTTTGGATTTTTATTCTTCACATTCAATAATTGCACTAGTTAATTAACTATCATTATAGTTAATTAAAAAAAATTGATTAATAGGAATATCATTATAGTTATCTTTAAAAAAAAAATCAATCAATAACATTTGAATAATTTCTTTTTGATTTTACATTATTATGGATGTCATTGACGTGAGACCTTTATGGTCTACTTTCACCTTCAATTGTGTACTTACATTACAATAAAATTGTGTTACTAGATTTTTTTCTAGTTTCCTTTATTTCTTTCACTTATCTTTTTAGTGATTTATTTGTAGGTTTTATGAGAATTTGACTTTACTTCATGAGATGGTGCTAAACTTAGTGTTGTTTGTACTAGATTTAGTATTATATTTAGTGTTGATTTTAAGGGTTTAGGGTTGAGTTTAGTAGTGATTGGCAAATCGTCGTGGATATTTTATTAGACTAGTTTTCCACAATACATTTTAAAATATTCTAAATTTTTTTACTATGCATTTCATTATTTTAGATCTTAAATTTAATATTATTAGCACAACACACGAAATAATAGAAATAACTAAAAAAACTAAAATCAAATGAAAGAACAACCAAATGAATACATCATTCACACAAATGAACATAAGATGTGACCTAGAAAACCCAATACGAGAGAAACACCAACTAGAAGGTGAGGCATATGCTTTGTTTTATTTAATTTTGAGTGATGAAATGCAAGAACAAAGAAATGAGCACTTACTATGGAGTTTTCATGGACATTGTGGCCTAAATGGATGGTACATAATATTCTACCTTTTCTGTTATGCTTTAATATCCCAATGCTAGATGCTCTACTCAATTATGGAATAATAACAATACCAAAATAATGGAATCACTTCATTTCATGGAGGCTCGGTATTTAACATAGCTTGATATCCATTTAGGGTTATAGATAATATTTTTGCATACCTTAACCCTCAATTGGTGTTGGGGTTTCAGAACCATTTAGAATATTCTCTCTTCTTGGACTCACATACACCCCTCCAGATTAATGGGGGGAATATTGGAAACCTAATATGTTTGTGATTACGGTATTTTGTACTATTCACTTGATAATGAATATGAAGAGTCAGAAGTGAATATGACCCATCATTGGGAGTCCAAGAAACCTCTTGGTAGATGAATCAAAAGGTCAAGATAACATATTTATATATGTATCATATCAATGAAAAGAAAAAATTCATGTTTATCTAAATTTGTGTGCACTCTAAAAAGGAGGAGCAATACAGGAAGATTAAAGAAGAGGAGGAGAATAGATCCCAAGAATAAGGGAAAGACATTGACCCAATGGTCACTAGGACAATAGATTCCACCTCAAGCACCAATTTAACCAGAGGCCATTTTCCTCTAAGGTAGTTGAGATTGGGTGAATACACACCCTCTAAATATAACATATTAATTATCGTTGATTCTTTTAAGTTGAATTTTTGATAAATCCAAAGGAAGGATTGTGAGTCAATATCATAAAAGGATGGAAAATCCAAGAGATAAATCATTGTCCATAAATATAGAGAGACCATTCATCATGGATACCATGAAAGATCCTATAACATTGGCTTGAATGAGAGTGGCAATCTCACAAGATAACAAACAAAACATTAAAAGTATGAATGAAGAGATACAGGAATATAAACCAAGGATTAGAGACCTTGAGATACAAGTGAGAAGCTACAAGGTATACAAAACCAACATCTTATAATTCATAGCATGTTCTCACAAGTTATGAGAAGAGATTGAGACTACCCTGAGACAATTGTACACCAACTTAAAATAATTTTGGGACTTGTCCACACAACTCTTGATATTGTCAAACATAGTCAAGACAACGGATGTGGAATTGCACATAGCTCGTTTATCCATGGGTTACTATAAATATGGTAGGAGGAGAACCCAAACACACCTTCTTATATGGGCAGGTTGGAAGGGGCACTCCCCAAGGAGGAGAGAACGCATCTCGAGGTAGAGAAACATGGCGCTACTAAAAAGGTGCACCTCCTTCCATATGCAATGCACTTCACCACAAAGGTGCACCTCCTTTCTCATGCGATGCACTTCACCACAAATTACAGATGGAGAACATCTCTACCTTGGAGGTTGGGCACAAGTTCCAAGGACCATGAATTGGTCAACTAACATAGTTGTTAGGGTTTGGGACCTTTTCTAATTATTGGTTGGTTATAATTGGTCCACTTTTGATCATAACCATTGTATGTTCAGCCTATGTGATATAAATGATTCTTATTCTACTAAATAAGACAAATGGTTCATTTTTCTTACTCATTTCCTGTGTTGTTTTTGTCTTTCTCTATGAATGTTATTTTGATTTCTTTGTAGTATTAAAGATCAAATGGTATCATAGCATTGGACCAAGGTGATTCTTCTCCACTAGTCATTGATTTCAGTGGTAGATCCAGGAAAAACCATATCCCTTCCTAGGATGCACTATGGTTGGTGTTTTTTTTTTCTGGAGGTAAGGGATGCACTAGGGTTTCTTTTCACCCTCCTCTCTCTCTCCCAAGAGGTGCAGTAGAGAAATTATCTCTGCCTCTCAGTTCAAGAATATTTCCATAGGTGCACTAGGGAAACCGCCTTTTCCTCTCATTTATGTCAAGTTTTTAAGACGTGCACTACGACAACCCCCTCCTCCTCTCCGCTCAGTTTGCAGTCCAGAGGTGCGCTAGGGTTTTTCCCCTCCTCCTCTCACTAAACCAATGACATATCTTTCATATTTGGATAGGAACATCATTATTTTATGAAGATCACGCCTCCAAGAAGGGACACTTCAGAGGATGATGCCTCTTCTATCAAATCTTCCCCTATCCAAGAGTTGGCTTTAGCTCTTAATGAGCTTATTATATTGCAGCGTTAGACTCCATTTCCTTTGCAACTTGATGCATGGGGACATTCTGGATTCCTGGATTCAAAGTCTCTCTACATACTTCAACACTCGTCACAACATCTCTGACAAGGAGAAGCTTCAAATTGCTAGTTTACAAATGGAAGGCATTTCCCATGCCTGGTGGGATACTCTACCCATTTGGACCCAACTCATAATTTGTGGATTTTCAAGAATATGCCTCATCTTATAATCCTCCTATTAGCACTTGGGAAGCTCTCCATCAATCTCTTTATAGCATATTCTATCCTCCTTACTACCGTCAAAATATTCCATCTTGTTGTTTGCATCTTTGCCAGTTCGCAGGCCATTCTGTGCAACAACACATTGAAATATTCACCAGGCTCTGCGTTGAGCTTCATATTTAGGACTCCAAAGAGGTACTCATAGTAAAGTTTAATTCTGGTTTATTGAATTTTTTACGCAGGTTGGTGGATCTTTTTTATAGTAGTTCTCTAAATAAGGATTTCTCTCATGATCTAGAAGTTGAGTGTAATCTAGCCCCTCACTTGAAATCCCCTCAATATAGTCCTCACTCTTCCTCCATGCCCTCCTCTCCAAAGTATCCATCTTCCCCTAAGTCTGTTAAATGGTGCATATTCCATAAGTCTTCCTTCCATAACATCATCGATTGTCATGTCCTAGAGACTCCGACTATTGCCAAAATGTTTTGTGTTGATACTCTTGAGTCCTCATATTCAACGCCCCCTCCTTCCGAGACAATATATTTAGAGAATCCCACGAATGCAGACCCATCTTTGCTTTTGATGGCTAGTAATTCTAATGCTACCTCATCTTCCCCTCTCTTCACCCATAATTGCCAAATCAAGCAGTCTCTTGCTACCCTTATTATTGATAATGGTAGCCAAAAGAATTTAGTAGCTTAATATTTGTAAACCGATTAGACCTACCCACCACTGCTTATCCTTCTCCTTATCAATTAGGGTGGGTTCATAAGGATGGAAATTGTCTCATGGTAACACAACGTTGTGTTGTCACCTTTTCCATTAGACCTTTTCGTTATTCTATCCTTTGTGATGTGTCTCCATTGGATTGTGTGGATCTTCTTTTGGGCATCCCATACTAGGAACAACATGATTTCATCTATCAGGCTCTCACCCATCATTATCACCTCAAACAGATGTTTGAACTTATGTTCTTACCTATTCATCCTTGTAATCTCCTCCTTTGATTGTTGTCCAAGATGTCATCCACCAAATAAGCCTCAATAAATCCTTCTACTTATGCTTGGTGTGCCCTATTAAGCTAGATCAGACACTAGAGTTCATTGCACCTTATATGTATTTTGTTCTCTCTGAATTTTCTAACGTGTTTTCCCCTCTATAAGGCCTTCCACCTCAACGCCCTATTGGGCATTCTATCGACCTCATTCATGGTGTGTCTCTTCCTAATTCCCCTTCGTTCTGTTTTGCTCCCTGTGAGGCTGAGGAAATTGAATTCCAACTCCAACAACTTCTCAATGCTGGCCATATCCAAACTAACTGCTCTCGTTGCACCTCCCCTACCTTCATTATTCCCAAAAAGGAGATTGATGAGTGGTGTTTAGTCATCGATTACCACACTCTCAACAAGATTACTGTAAAAAATTTGTATCCTCTCTCTCGTATCAAATACTTTCTTGATCAACTCAAAGGGGAAAAGTATTTTCCAAATATGAATATGACAGTGAGATGTTACCAAGTGCATATGGATACTATCAACACTTGGAAAACAACCTTTAAAACCATATTTGGTCTCTATGAATGTATGATGATTTATTTTGGCCTCACCAATACCCCTGCTACATTCCAGAGGCTCATCAATGATATATTTTGTCCTTTGTTGGGCCACATTGTGGTCATCTATTTGGATGAGATTATAGTATTTAGTAAGACTTGGGAGGAACACTTACAACATGTGCACAACATACTCTAATTTTTGCGTACCAATCAACTTCAGGTCAAGGAATGCAAGTCCCCCTTTGGCCATACGTTTGTCTCTTATTTGGGTTTTTTTATCGATCAGGAACGTGTTCGTCCTGATGCTTCTAAAGTTTAATATCTAGCACAATGGCCTACTCCTAAGTATGTTCTGGCCCTTAAACGTTTTCTTGCTGGAATCATTTTTTATAGGAAATTCATTCCTCACTTCTCTCATTTGGTCGAGCCCCTTCATCATTTGGCCAATCATACCACTTTTTTTTGCACTCTGGTGGTTCAGGAGTAGTTTCAACACCTTAAAGAGGCCCTTTGTTCAACACTTGTCCTTCGTTTTCCTGATCTTCAACAACCTTTTGAAATTGAGGTTGATTCCTCTCAACATGTGATTGGTGCAATTCTTAAACAAGTAGGACATCCCATTTCTGATCATTCTGACACATTGGCTCAAGAAAAACAACACTAAAATACCTATGATAAGGAATTTTACATCTTGGTCCAAGCCTTAAAATAATGACGCTACTATCTTTTGGGTAAGGAGACCATTCTTCATATTGATCATCATCCTTTGATTTTTATTAATTCTCAGTATAAGCTCCAGGAACAACGTCACTTGAAGTGGATGCTTATCTACAACAATTCCACATCATCATCAAATATAAGAAAGGGGCCACAAATTTCATGGTTGATCTTCTTAGCCACCCCCCTCCTCAGATACTTCAAATCTTGTTTATTCGTTGTGCTTCTTATGAAGATTGGAATTCTTTGTATCCCTCTAACCCTTTCTTTAGTACCACTTGGACTGCCTTGAAACAACCTACTTTCATTAACCAAACCCCTTTCCCAGACTACCACATTTAGGATGGTTGGTTTCATAAGCTTGAAAAGCTATGTCTGCCTACTATTGATGATCACATTGTTCTCATTCATGAATCCCATGCCACCTTGATCCGAAATCGGATTCAGAAGCCTGACAGGGCTTGAAAAATGCTCAAAAATTAAAGTGCTCAGAATCTGATGAAACCAACACCATTGCGTCCGTCTCATCTTCCCGATTCCGGCAGTATATTTACTTTGTCAAACAGGCTCTGTATGTGAAAGTTATCGCGTTCTGATCGGAAGCCCAAACAGGTAAAAAGTCAAAGGTCAACTGGTCAAAAAGTCAATGCTGATGTCAGCATGCTGACTGTGCAGGAGATGACATGGCACTCTCTGGATGATGGTGATTGTGTAGGTTTGCTGACAAGGCAGACATGTGGCAAGCAACTGGACCAGTCAATAGCTGACAAGTGGCATTAATCCGTCAAATGGGGAGATGTCATGTGGCCCAGTCATGGG
>JASDQU010192881.1:1195-19972 GCA_032191745.1 Picea mariana | reverse complement strand
GTTTCAAATGAAGTAATTGATCTTAAGCAAGAACAAAATATGGTTGTTGAATGGCAAATCAATCATAAGTTGCTTCAAGATAAGCTCATGTCATGCAGATATCTAAAATATATCAGTTCATTTGCATTCATCTTTTTGATGCTGTCATTAGCAATGTTTTCTACATGGATGATAGTGGCTTTGGTAAGATGTAACAGGGTTCAAATGGCTAACAATATACTGTCAGTTGTCATGATTGTGTTATAGTTGATCTTGATGAGACAGGTGCACAGGACAGAGTTCAGAGACAGAGAGCAAGCCGGGTAGCCTATCCTGAGATTTTTGACTGGTCAGTAACCTTTTGGGGACCAAAAGGTCTTATTGTGGGGAGGTGTGATCCGAAATTGGATCCAGAAGCCTGACAGGGCTTGAAAAATGCTCAAAAATGAAAGTGCTCAGAATCTGATGGAACCAATGCCATTGCATCCGTCTCGTCTTCCCGATTTTGGTGGTATATTTAATTTGTCAAACGGGCTCTGTATGTGAAAGTTATCGCATTCTGATCGGAAGCCCAAACAGGTAAAAATTCAAAGATCAACTGGTCAAAAATTCAATGCTGATGTCAGCATGCTGACTTTGCAGGAGATGACATGGTGCTCTCTGGCTGATGGTGATTGGGCAGGTTCACTGACAAGGAAAGAAGGAATGATGCCATGTGGTCGGAATGAATGACCGTCGAACGCAGTAAGGAGAGTAGGTGATGGAGACAACTCGGGCTGACCAATGGCTTTCTAGCATGCTAATGACATAACGCAAGTCGAAGCACCCTCATCGACCACCGTGCGGAAGCTATTCTGTGTAAAAGTTTTTGTGGGATGAGCCACTACTATCTGAAACTCGACGTGGTAAGGCAGACGAGGCTTCAAGTCAGTCGTATCTAACATGATGGTACCCGGGTTACAAGTCTCAGTAGAGCCTAAAGAAGTCAACAAGGCTTTCCTTTGAGCAAGGAAACTTTGGAGGACTTCCAAAGCAGACATAGCACAAGGGGTTTGGGATAAATCTTCCACCACAGAGTAATTCTGGGTGGCCCTTGCGTTTGGATTGTGAGAAGCTTTCTTAAATGCACCCTTTGGAATGCGTGTCATCGTTTCTCCCAACGTCTTCTCAATCTGTAGAGGAAGAGATGGGATCTCTGCTTCTTTGCCCTTCTCAGAGGCACTTGGCTTACTATAATCATGCGCTCTAGTTGTTATTAAAGCATCACCCCTAACCATGTATACATTCACGGATGAGGAATTGTTAGGAGGAGGGCAGGTTTCTGAACTACCCCCTTCAGCACTTGCAGAGGCTTGAGTTAAATTTTGCCCATGCTGAAAGGGATTACTCAACACAGCTTGTTGTTGTTGTGTGACAAACTTTTGGGCCTCTGCAAGCTGAGGACATAGATGGGTCAGGTGGTCTTCCACACGCAAGTTGGATGGATACCTCGCCTTCCGCTTTTTCGTTGTGCCATCGCCAACATTATCAGTGGGTTTCTTCTCCCCCTTACCTTTCTTTCATTATTTTTTCTTTCCTTCAGGCTGCTGGTTGGCCTTTGGGTTAGTCGTATGCATGGAGTGTACTTCCGACGTTTGGGTAGGAGGAGCAGCCAAAGCAGTAGTCTGGCTGGCCGCTGAGTGTTGGATAGATAACTGTTGCAATTGTTTTATCAATTTCTCAGCGGGCTTGGTTTTTGCAGAACCAACAATACCATCGGCATGTGGTCCGGCTCTCTGTCTAGTTTTATCCAGGATTGATCATGGCGCATCCGGCAGGATGTTGTATAATAAACCAGACTGAGAATAGATGAGCTCAAACTGTTGAGCCCTCATGATGGCATCTTCTTTGGAGAAAACTCCAGAAGTTGCGACGTCTTTGGATAATTGTGGGACTAAAGACTTAAGGAACCACTCCAGCAGGAATGGTGGTGGGACTGGTACTTTGATGAGACTCTTTCAGCGTCTCCATTCTCGGATATGATTAGAGATATGGTCTGTTGTCGTCTGTTCAAAATTGGCTAGCAATTCTGTGCCGGCGTCGTATCTCACAAGTAACTAGAAATGGTTAAGGAAGGCCATCACCAGGTCGCCAAAAGAAGAATATCGTGAAAGATCAAGCTCGATGTACCATTTCACGACACTCCCAATAAGAGTGCGTTGAAACAATCGCAACTAGACAGAGTCATCTTTCAGTGAGTCAGATGAACACCAAAGATGGAAAGTAGTCACGTGATCACCTAGATCTTCATTAGGCTTGGCCTCCAACTTTGGAATGTTCGTAGGCAACTTCGTTGGCATAGGAGGCCAATGCGTATGGTGACAGATAGAATCATTCAACAACCGTGTCAAATCTGGCAAGTGTAACGTCTCCAGGAATGGTAGTTTAGGTTGCTGCTGATAGCCCAGAAAAAAGGGTCCTGGAGTTTGACTAGCACCAGGTTGCCAGGAAAATTTTGGTTGCTGGCCCGGATTCTGGAAGAAACGATGGCCTTGACCAGCGTAAGGGTTTTGCATCTGTGGAGACATCATTGGCTAATTCCCCATAAAGGACATAGGATGTTGGGCATTCATCGTGTTTGACGGACTTTGGGAAGGATTACCCCATGCCGGTCCCGATGGGAGAGGCATAGAAGTCTGTCTGGGGTTCCATTGACTGTGGAAGGAATTACCCCAGAACAACATTCCAGATGAAGGAATGGATCCTTGTCCTAAGTTCCAAGGTCCTGGTATATGTGCCCCCGACGCAGGAATAGTACCCTGCGCTGGAGTAGACTGTTCAAAAATAGGTGTGCCCCCAGATGGAAAAGTAGTGGATGTGAAAGTGTTATTACCAAATGTCTTGTTCCAAAAAAACGGTGACAAACCTACCGACAAAGTTTGCGCAAGTGTTCCTTGACTCCCACCTCCAAATGAACTCATGTGTGCAGGCTGCCCGGTGGACTGCTGATGCAGACCACCAAGCGAAGGGGACGAAGGAGAGATATGACCTCCAGCATAAGGAAAAGCATTAAAAGGGACAGGAATGCCCCCAAGTTGACCTTGCAGAGGAGCGTTAGATCTCCCTGCCCCCAGACCCAAAGTCTGTAAAGTGGAGTAAGTGAGTGCAGGACTTGTACCCGAACTAGGAATACCCTATGAGAACGGAGGGCCTGTCGCACTAGGTGTGAAGGGAGGTGTGGCCACCGAAATAGATGGGGATGGGCCACTGGGCGACGTAGTTGCGGTCGAGACTGTAGTGGCTCGGACTGACGATGGAAAGTTAGGAGATGCTTCTTCTGTGGTAGCAATGGTGACGGGAATAGAGGAATTCCCAGAGGAAGTAACAACGTTTGTTGCCATAGCTGTGTGAGGCACTGACAGGCTTTCGTAAAATTGAATTGGCACAATAACTTGCAGCCAAGTATCAGTGGTTGGGGTTTCAACCGAACCAAGATTGGCAATTGATTCCTCCGGGAGTTGTTCGGGCTCAATGGTTTGAAACCCGGTTGCTTCGAAAGACCCTTTTTGGTCTAACCTTTGCCTCAAAGGTGGTGGGGGTGGCTCCAGTATAACCGGTGGCAGGCCCAGAAGCCTTCTTGACCGACGGAGCCCTGAATCCTCCACAGTGTGAGAAGATCCATAACACACTAAGGTATTCTACACGATCAAACAGTAACACACACTAAAAAGAATCCCCTATCAGATAAATCAAGCAAGCACTAAACTAGTTGGAAGAATAGTTACAACAACCAACACTAGAGAAACTTACCGGTGCAAGTGCAAATCGAAAATGGAGGCACCCTCCGGGTATACTTTGCAAAGCGTGGCCCGATGTTTGTCCTAGGTTCCGCGGTATACCCCCGTAGTCACTTGTGTATGTCCCTAGAAAATATTGGCAACTAGTTTGCTAACACACGAACAGTCACCAGGCGGGTACAGTCGATAGTCGGGTAGACCACAATGAGCAGGGTATCAAGCCCGAAACCTGTCAAGGGTATCGAGAGAAAATGGTATGGAATACAACTGAGGACCTCGAACAGATTCGAGACCCACGAAGCCCCGTGGCAAATGCAAACAATGGAATCCCTTAACAAATCCTCGATATGTGTTCTCCACTACGCTCAGTCCAGCTTTGGAGGGGTTATCTCTGCTACCTTTCCTTATGCGACCTCATGTTTAGCCCCTGTGTTAGAGGGGGGTCCTGGATAACCTTCTGTAACTGGACTTCTACACTCCCTATTGACAGACTCCAATGTTTGGTTTGAGTGGCCTCGGAGAATTTACTCTCCAACCTATCCCAAGGCCCTAGTCCTGAGCTAGTGTATGAACCCTACAAACAAAAGAGTCTAATAGATTTTAAATTACCGTTGCTTTTAATGGGATTTTTTACGTCACAAGGTATGAAGGTGAAACTGATGGTGTGTAAAGACTGAAAGCAAAATGAACAAGAAATGCTTGGAAACAAAAACTTTTACAAAAATGCAAAAACCAACAACTTTTCAACAAGAAAGACTTCTTTTTCTTTTCTAATTTTCTAAGATTTCATGCAGCAAACATAAAGGAATTTCACTCAAATCTGCGAGCTACTTATACTCTAAATGCACTGCAAAAACTTACGCAAAAAGGACTTCTTCCTAGCTATTGATGCAGCAACACAATCTTCAATGAAAAAGATTTTTTTTTTTATTTATTTTATTTTTTTTATTTCAGTGCTAAATGAAGCAACAAAGGAAAAATGCCGACAAGCATAAAACCAAGAAACAAAATACAATTCTGGCTTAAAGCGCAGATCGCAAAGAACCAGGGCAAAGACGCACAAATGGAAATAAAAAAAGCAACGACTCCTAAGCTTGTCTAAAAACCATTAAACCAAAAAATCTTTTTATTTTTTATCTTTCCTATCAACAATCAATCTAAGAAACAACAGGCTAAGGGTAAGAAACCTTAACCTACTGACTATGCAGCCCTGGACTCAAACCCCTGAGAGGAACACTTCTCACCATAGGAGGGGATGACTACCCCACCCTGATTGAAAAGCACCCAATCAAGCCCGCGACTGTCACTGAGACAGCACGCGTGCAAACGCTTGTTGATACACAACAGAGAGCGGGCACCCGCGGGCTAAACCTGAATAGGCCGCGGGTCTGTATAAATGCTAAGACAAAATAAAACACAGGCAGACCAGACCTGAAAAGGGCCTCTGCTATTGACAACTAGGGTCTCTTAAAGGCTTGGATGCTTCTTCTTAACAGAAAAGAAAAATAATTGCAAAAATAACAAATGCAATAAAGCAAACTGAGACAAGACAGTGAACCAGCAAAACCCAGACAGGATCCAGAAATCCCCTTGAGAATGTAAATTCTGACAGGGAAGAGGAGACTGCCTCTTAAGCTCTCTGAGCCCTACACGCTACTGAAACCACTATAGCAGGCGTTCAAACGTGGGATGTAGAAGTATAGGGCGCGGGTTACACATGTGCAGGCCTTCTGCAGGCCGCGTGTACCTCTGTGTGTCCCGATAATAAATGTCAAGCACAGTCAAGGAAAAACTAGTATAAAGAACCAGGTTCCCTGCTAGCTATGACCTAACAGAAAACAGACAAACAAAGAAACAGAAAATCTAATTCCTTGACTACCCAAAAACCTTCAACTAAATCCGGAAACCCTAAGAGTATCTATCCCTAGTGGAGTCGCCAATTCTGTTGTTGGGAAATTATACCCTATGGACTAACAAGTTAGGGCTTAAACTTGCATGCAGATCATGACCCTCAAGAAATCACTTTTAACCTTCTATCCCAAACCTAAAACCCTTTTTCACATGCAAACATGGAAAGAGCCTACTAACCTTTTTACTGATGTTTGGTGTAGATCCTCCGTTGTGCTTTATCCGCTTGCTTCTGTTGCTCCTTCCAAAGACGATCCTGCAATCAAGACAAAACACTACGCATGCATGCTATTGTTCTACTAGAGGGTTAGAGATTAAGCATAAATCGAATAAAACCTATAAAACTCGTGCATTGGGATGGGAAAAGTATTGTTTAATAATCTCAAGATGAATCAACTTACAATAATAATAGAGATCGGCCATCGTTCCTTGATCCTGATCTGGGGCTCCTCCTCTTCTTTGTCCTCCAACTTCTTTGCTTGAATTCTCCTGAAGCTTGAGGAAAGGCTAAAGGGTTGGGACAAAACAGATTTGGCAATTGGGTAGAGTTTCTTTGCTATGATTTTCCTCCTCCAAATAGTACCCCTACCCCTTCTTTTATAGGCTAGAAGGAGCTAGGGTTTTGGACGAAATCTTAGCTATGCATGGCTGGGAGTTCCAGTTCACTGACCCAAAGCTTTTCGTCCCGTCGGCAACTTTCCTATTTTTATACTTTTTTAGGTAAACGCGGGCTATAGTGGGCCAGCAAGCGTTCCAACGTGTGCAGTAGCAGACCTGCCATCATTCCAACGCACCCAGTAATGGGTTAGGGCGCGGGTTACTTAATTTAAGAGGTTTTTCAAGGGTTTGTTCAGCATGGCCTTGTCAAGGAAGGGATATGAGTTGGCCTGATTCCAGGTAAGCATGTGTGGTGCAATTTAGGGTTATAACAGACATGTGGTAGGCAACTGGACCAGTCAATACCTGACAAGTGGCATTAATCCGTCAAATGGGGAGATGCCACGTGGCCCAGTCATGGGCAGCCACGTGGCACCCAATCATCAAGTTGAAGTGGCATGTTTCAAAAATTGTTTTGGGGTCCATGGGATTTGAACCTATGACCACCACCAAGACCAACAACTTAAGAAATGGTCCTTTACCAATGCGCCAAATTACTTCTTATGTTGTAAAACCCACATTATAAAACATATTGTAAAGTATTGTATGGAGGGCGGAAAGGGGTTGGGGCTTAGCCCCAGCCCATGGTTCAACCCGTGGTCTATATGACCAACCACTCAAAGAGGGCGTAGGCGCATAGCGCACAAGGATAAAATTGTTAGCCATTGGGTCCTATGGTTGCGCTAAGAACTGGGAGCTAGCACCGAATGGAGAGGGGCCAGCGCTTAGCCCTTTGGGCTAGCGCTTGGCCATATGAATCCATGTGACCCTGCCAAGGGGGCGCGCATGGACGAAGGGGGATTATTCCCAATTATAGTTATAAAGTGGGTTTATAACCAATTTTTGGGTTTTTAATTGTTGTTAAGCCTATTTTTAATGTATTTTCTCCATTTTGGGGAGTTATTAGGTAGTTTTGTAGCCTAATTTTTGGGAGGAAGTTGGAGATGAGTAACCAACTTCCCAGCTATATAACCTAGGCCTTTTTGAGGCCATAAGGGGAATTCAGAGTAGAGTTATGCTGAGGAGAAGCCAAGCCAAAGCCATTTTGAGGCAGAGAAGCTTTTGTGGAGGAGACGCTGTTCGACCATTTCTGGGAGTTCCGGACGTCCGTTTTGCATGTCGTTTTCTTTGCATGGTTCTAGAGATCTGGGAGAAAATGACCAGATCAGTCTTGTAGCCATTTGGCATTGCAACATTGTACTTTTGAGCATTTGAACATAAATAAAGAAGCCTCCCCCACAGAGAAAAGGCCCGGAGACGTAGGCAAAGTTGTGTCGAACTCTGTTATCAATTCGTGTGTTATGGTTTACTGTCTTTTATTTCATTTCAGATCTGCAAATGTGTATATGGCTGTCATAATTCCTCTTCTTTTCTCATTCTTTCACTAAGTTTCTCAAATGGTTAATTAACGCATGAAAAATTAAAACTCAACCATAAGTCATTAAAAGATCCGACGGATCACACCTGGTGTTGAACTTCTCTCCAACTCCTTCAGGGCTAATGTGACCTCCCGATATAGGACCGTTCAAGTCATCGAACCAACTAGTTTGTCGAGCTCTTGATGGAAATGATTTAACTTGACAAAGGCCCTTTTTGCTTCCTCGACACCCACTATGGGACACCTGCGGACCCTCTCCTTGTGCTTTTAACTCTTATGCCAATAGGCCTTAGCTCTCAATGCTAAGCTCCTCCCTTTATGTGACCACGGAATATGTCTATGGGCCAACTCCATTCGCGAACCCGTGCTTTGGGAATTTTGCGAGCTCTCTCCTCCACCCTTTCCCGATTTTTGAATCGAAAAATTCTTCTGGACCAGATCTATGGTCCACACTACTTTGGTGATCGAATTCACGAGTTCGAAATTCGTGAGTCCTCCTCTCGGGTATTCCCTTCTAGAATTTCCCAAACTTCATGGATATATACCACATTTCCTCTAGACTGAATGGTCYAGAATGAAACCACTCTTTGCAATTTYGCAAAGATCTTTGTTTGCTCTCAACAAAGCTTCCAAAGTTCCTGTTCTTGAACTTCTCGATCTTTGGCCACCTATCTTCTCATCGACATTGGATGATTTCTTTTCCTTCAGGACTTTAGCAAGTCCTCGACTCCTTTGCACACTTAGTGCAAATTTACCTTTCGAGACTTGGACTACTCTTGAAATACCTTCTGCACTCCTTGTAGAAATCTGTGCAAATCTCCCGTGACTTTGCTTAACTTGAAAACCTTCCAATGTTCTCAGTTCCTTTGCAAGTTTCTCGTGCCCTCTTGGAATATTCTTTCCCTTATTCTTGAGCTTGTAAGGTGAACTTACAACACCTTAGGCACACTCCTTGCGCTTGACTCAGTTCTTCAAAGGTTTCACCCTTAGACTTATGGAAAGGTTTAAGGCATCTCCTTTCCTTTGTCGAAAAGCTTCTTACAAAGCCTTCCTTCACTGGAATGTTCAACAATTATGGGATTCTTTAACACCTTCAACTGTGTTGTTTCTGTGCATGATCATACTAGCTCAATGCCCTCCTAGAAGAGTGTTTCAGAGTATTCAGTAACTCTGAACTATGCTTCTCCCTACACAATCTATCTTTCCAAGGTACTTAACCACCTTGAAATTTCTCCTTGAGTCTGTAAATAAATGTGGTGTGCCCTCGTGGCAACTTCTCTTCTGACTCCACTGAGTTAGGGGACACACACCTTGCATCGGCTCATAGAGTTTACTCTCTCTGTTGTGCACTCCTTACACTTAGCCTAGAGAACCAGACTTCACTCAACACACTCTCAGATAGAACAAAGTATCCCTATCCCTGTAGATGATTTATAACATTTATCTACAATTCAAATGCATGTAAAATACATTCATAACACACCACCCACTAAACATAAAGATAAAACAGGAAAAAATGTAATTTTTTATTAATGGTAGAACGTCAAATTACAATAGTAGAGTCTGACCTACGACTGAGTCTCGAGTCTTTGCATTTCTGTCCCTACAACATGACTTATCCAACTCGACCAACCTCTACTTTGCTTACAATACAAATGTTTGTACAAGAGGGGCTCTATGAGTTTCCCTTGCAAGCTAAACTAATGGTGTCAAATCACCATTCAAAATGCCTATCGAAAGGGAAAATTACAATGATTAAAATCTGCTCCAAATCGGATGCAGATCCCTCCTGTTGTCATCTTATTAATGGAGACCTTATCTCTAGCTTGTGCAAAATCACAATTTGGCTCTTCCATCTTGTCTTCAATTAATGCATGGATCATGCCCTGGATTCTCAAGGAAAAATTAGAGGATGATGCCTCTCCTTCCTTGAATGCGCACCATGCGTGTTAATGAGATGGCATGTGCTGAGGTGGAATGATGCTCCTACATCATACTCCACAGTGGAAAAAATCATGAGCTCCTACTCATGAGCTTTCCAACATGGTTGAAATCCACATATATCCCAAACTTTCTCTTGGAGCTATCTCTTGGCTCCTATGATCCCCTGCTTCTGCTCCTGCATCTTCTTTGTTGCTCGTGTAGGTTTCATTTCATCCAGCTTCCTCTTGCTGAACAATTCCCCTGCTGACTCCGACATCAGCTTCCTTATATCCTCGATCACCTCGTCCAGTTTCTCCATTGGCTGGTTTTTTTGTTGCAAACTAGATCATTGCACTCCCCCCTTATCAATGGGAAAATCACACTGACTTCCCAAGACATCTTCTTCCATTGTGGCCTTATCTTGCCACTCTGCTGCATTCTTCACTCCTGCACGCTCCTCATCATTGAACTACTGCTCAGCTACCACTTTTCCTGACAGATTTTCTCTTGCCAGTCCTTCGGATGTTCCCATTCTAGCTTCCTCCAGTTGTGACCCATGCTAGTGTATATCCTCCAGCATGGCTATTTCTTGGAAGTCGCCTTCTGGTTCTGTATCACCCAACCAATCCTCCAGTTCTTTTAACTCCAATTCCCACTGAGTGAATAACTCAATTGGGAGTTCTCCTTCTATTGGGACAGACATCAGTATCTATCTTGTTTCCTCCATGACAGTCTTTGCTAGCTGTCTTTCTGTCACATCTGAAAGATATGTGCTAGCCTCTCCTCGGTATCTTGGTAGGAATATCTTAACTCCTCCAATGATCATAACACTCCTCTGGTCCTCCTCCTTTATGATGGAAGTTTGTAACTTCTCATCATCTTCATTCATGCAGCTCACAGTTCTATGTGAATCTCCATCCGAGTGAGGCCTCTCTCTTGCCTCCTCTTCATATATCAATGAAATCTTAGATGAGATTGTCTCTTCTCCCTTTCCCACTTGGCGATTTGGGATGTCTCCTCTACCCACCTGGAAGGTTACGAGATCCACCAATCCCTTCTCATTTCCCACCTAGAAACCTACGAGACTCTTGCCAGATCTCTTTCCCTTACGACTGAGGTTTTGAGCATACCTCAACCACCTTTTTAATGCCTATCATCTCCTTCTAGTGAACAAATTTTGAACAGACCATTTAGTTGTTCTTCAAAGGCCATTTGTACCTCTAGTGTACCTTTGACTCCTGCTGCATTTTTAATGCAATCTTCTCCATATCTACTCGGATTTCACTGAGATCCTTGTCTAGTTCCGCCTTTCTCTTCTGCAAGTGGACACCTCCTTGGTCACATTTATGACCTTCGATAGCCATCTTTCATTTTCTACAGACCACCCGACTATTTACCATCTATTGCACACCTTGCAATAGATCCAACAGAGCATCACACCCTGTCTCCCTGGCTTACAGAAATCAATTCTGCACCAGCTCCATTGTCTCTTTCTTCACCTGTTGTCTATAGGAGAAATCAGGCTCTAATATCCACCTTGTCTATGATCTGTAGACAAAACCAGATCTGATACCACTTGGTGGTATCAAACTATCTCCTTTGTCTCCTCCTTCACCTGTTATCTATGGGTGAAATCAAGCTCTGATACCACTTGGTGTCAACCTCCCCTCCAACTCCTTCGGGGCTAACATAACATCTCGGTCTAGGATCATTCAATTCATCGAACCAAATGGTTCATAGGGCTCCTAATGGAACCAATTTAACTTGACACAAGCACGTTTTGCTTCCTCGACACCCACTATGGGACACCTACGGACCCTCTCCTTGCACTTTTAACTCTTACACCAATAGGCGCTAGAACTCAATGCTAAGATCCTCCCTTGATGCGACCATGGGCTATGTATGTGGGACAACTCCCTTCACGACCCCATGCTTCAGGACTTTCATGAGCTCTCTCCTCCTCCCTTTCCCCATTTCTGAATCAATGAATTCTTCAAGACCAGATCTACAGTCCACGTTCCTCTNTAGGGCTCCTAATGGAACCAATTTAACTTGACACAAGCACGTTTTGCTTCCTCGACACCCACTATGGGACACCTACGGACCCTCTCCTTGCACTTTTAACTCTTACACCAATAGGCGCTAGAACTCAATGCTAAGATCCTCCCTTGATGCGACCATGGGCTATGTCTGTGGGCCAACTCCCTTCACGACCCCATGCTTCAGGACTTTCATGAGCTCTCTCCTCCTCCCTTTCCCCATTTCTGAATCAATGAATTCTTCAAGACCAGATCTACAGTCCACGTTCCTCTGGCGATCCACAGATGCGATCAACTTCGCGAGTCCTCCTCTCGAGTACTCCCTCCTAGACTTTCCCAAACTGTGTGGATGTATACCATGTGTCCTCTGGATCCAATGGTCCAGAATGTAACCGCTCTTCACAATTTCATGAAGATCTTTGTTTTCTTTAGGCAAACCTTCCAAAGTTCCTGTTCCCGAACTTCTCGATCTTCGATGACCTATCTTCTCCTCGACAATGGATGATTTCTCTGCCTTCGGGACTTAGGAAAGTCCTCTAATCCTTTTCACACTTAGCGCAAATTCACCTTTCGAGACTTGGACTGCTCTCGAAATACCTTATGAACTCCTTGTAGAAATCTGTGCAACTCTTGTGTGACTTTGCTCGACTTTAAAACCTTCAAGGTTCTTAGGTCATCTACGAGTTTCTCGTTCCCTCCTTGAATCTTCTCTCCCTTCTTCCTGAGCTTTTAAGGTGAAATTACAACACCTTAGGAACACTCCTTGCGCTTGAATCTACTCTTCGACAAATTCACCCTTATCCTTATGGAAAAGTTTAAGTCATCTCCTTTCCTTTGTCGATACACTTATTGCAAATCCTTCCTTCACCAGAATGTTCAGCATTTTTGGGATTCTCCAATAGCTTCAACCATGTTGTTTCTATGCATGCTCACACTGGCTTGATGCCCTCCTGGCAGAGTGTTTAAGAGTATTCAGTAACTCGGAACTGTGCTTCTCCCTACACAGTCTGTCTTTCCAAGGTACTTAACCACCTTGAAATTTATCCATGAGTCTATAAATAAATCTAGTGTTCCCTCCTGGTAGCTTCTCTTCTGACTCCAATGAGTTCAGATACACACCCCTTGTGTCGGCTCACAAAGTTTCCTCGCTCTATCGTGCACTCCTTGCACTTAGCCTAGAGAACAAAACTTCACTCAACACACTCTCAGATAGAAAACAATATCCCTATCCTTGCAAAGGATTTCTAACATTCATCTATAATCCAAATGCATGTAAAAGACATTCATAACACACCACCCATTGAACATAAAGATAAACATGAAAAACTGTCATTTTCTACTAATGGTAAAATGTCAAATTACAATAGTGGAGTCTCGGCTCTCGACATTTCTCTTATTACAACATGAATTATCCAACCTGACCAACCTCTACATTACTTACAATACAAATATTTATACAAGAGGGGCTCTATGAGCTTCCCTCACAAGCTGAACTAATTGTGTCAAATCACCATTCAAAATGCCTATCGAAAGGGAAAATTACAATGATGGAAATCTTCTCCAAATCGGATGCACATCCCTCCTACCGTCAGCCTATTAATGGCAACGTTATATCCATCTTGTGTGAAATCATGTTTTGTCTCTTCTAGCTTGTCTTCACTTAATGCTTGGATCACGCCTCGGATTCTCAAGGCAAAATGAGAGGACAACGCCTCTCCTTCCTTGAATGTGCACCATGCGTGTTAATTAGTTGGTGCGTGATGAGGTGGAGCAATACTCCTGCATCACCTCCTCTTATGGTTGGCACTTTGTGACATTCAAAAATACTTAACATCTTCAACGTCACTTATTTTGGCCTACCTTGCAATGCCAAGTTGAGTAATTTATCTGAGMTTGTACCCTCTACAGTCAACATAAGCCAACCAACTGCAAGTATGGCTTATGTCAACCCTTACCTATTCCCTCCCATCCCTGGGAATCTATTTCTATRGAATTCATCATCGGTCTTCCATTGACCTTTCGTCATCATGATTCCATTTGGGTGGTTTTGTGCCGCTTCTCCAAAATGGTCATTTTTGTCTCTTGCACTAACACTATTGTTTATGCTCAAACTGCAAATCTCTTCTTCAGTCATGTATGGACTCATTTTGGTGTCCCCTCCAACATTATCTCTGATCGTGATGCCTATTTCGTCAGTGAATTTTGGAAAACTCTCTGGTATATCTTGGGGTGTCACCTCAAATAGTCCACTTATATCTATCCATAGACAGATGGAAAAACTAAAGTTGTTAACCGCATCTTGGTCCATACCCTACGCATTTAGTTTACCAAATATAAACAGTGGGATTCCACCCTCCACATTGTCCAACATAGATATAATAGGGAATTTCATGTTTCTACAGTATTTTCCCCTTTTGAATATTGCTTTGGGTATCAACCTACTGCCCCCTATGAGTTTCCTTTACAACTCCAACCTTCTGGTACTCCTTGAAAAAAAAAAGAGAAAACCTTCACCTCGTCCTTTTTGCAAACCTTGGCTTGTAAACAAGATAAAGTTTATGAGGCTTTACAAGCTTCCCAACAACATTATAAGGATCATCATGATGTGCATAGGAATCCACTCTCTTTTAAGGTTTGGTTTCACATGGAGCACCAATGCTTTCAGTCCCAGTGTTATCACAAGCTAAAACCCCTCCACTATGTTCCTTACACCATTCTGCATCAAGTTGGAGACAATGCTTATTGCCTTGTCTTTCCACCACATTTGGGTATTCATAATGTGGTAAATGTGAACAGTCTCAAACACTATGAGCCACCCCTCCTAGAAGAATAGGTCATGATATCGCACCCCTTTGATTTGGTTCCATATTTACAACCACCTCTCCTTTAGGACACAATGATGGATACACGCACCACCACTACTTGCACTCAACAAAACACTTTATTTATAGTGGGTTGCAAGGGTCATCTTCTAGCCCAGGCTAAATGGATATCACAATCCTCCATGTATCAACAGTTTCCGTAGTTGCTCATGGAAGTACGAACACTTCCAAGCTTAAACAGGGAATAATTGGGTAGGTTGGAAGGTGCACTCCCCATGAAGGATAACACACATCTTGAGGTAGAGAAGTGTGATGCTACCACAAAGGTGCACCTCCTTCCAGATGTAATGCACTTCACCTCAAAGGACGGTGGGAGCACATCTCTACCTAGGAGACTGGGCACAAGTAACAAAGACCATGAACTATTCAAATAAGATAGTTGTTAGGTTTTGGTACCTTTTCTAGTTGTTGGTTAGTTATAATTGGTCCACTTTTGATTAGAACCATTGTATGTTCAACTTATCCTATATAAAGGCTTCGTATTCTACTAAATAAAACGAATGGTTAATTTTGCTAACTCATTTCCTATGTTGTTTTTGTCTTCCTATGTGAATGATCTTTGGATTTCTCTACAATATTACATATCATGATATTCCTAAGATAAAAAATGATAAAAAACACTCAATTAAGTTATGTTGATAAATTTCCAAACGATAGAAGAAATGCTGGAGAAGTATATATATATATATAACTCAATAGAAAGTTATACGCACCTTCATACTATTGCAGAAAATATGATCAATCGGTGCATAGTGCCTAAAATTAAATATATAGGTGAAACAACACTCACATAAGTCTTGGCTAAATTAGAAGAATATCTACACTCCAGATATATATACATAAGTATGGTTCCATGAGTTACTAAATAAGTACTAAAAGAAAATATGTAAGGACCATCTAAAGATAATATTTTTATTATTTCCTTTTTGGTCACACTCAAAAAAGAGATGGGCCCCATGTCCCAAGATGTAGCCACATATGAAGTCTCCTTAGAAATATGCTTTTTATGAAAGTATTAGGAATCACTTCCCAACATGAAGTGTGGACTACATATATATTTAGGATAATTCCCAAGGCCGACTGTAATGTTTATATTGAAATATTATGTATAGTTGTATAAAGTTGGAAAAATATAAAACTAGGGAAGTCCAAAGGTTCCAACTATCGATAGAAGGTCAAGAAGTCCCAATAAATAGTTGAAACCTATGAGCTATATATATCCAAGAGAATCTAGTAATAAAGTCTCTTACTTTTTCAAATTTTTGATAACTATTTTTTTTTAATTTTAATGAGAAGAATCCCTTGGGTGCATTTTTGGAGGAGGAGTAATTTGTTTTGTGTGATAGGCTTGCTATGCATTGTTTTCGGTATTTTAATTGTCACCTTCACCATTGTACATATATAATATTCATGTGTTGACTACTCTTCTATGAACTTTATGTATTTGCATTTAAATTTATTTTCTAATAGTGTTGTTATGGGTTAGGAAAAATATGGTTATGGATGACTTGTTGTTTTAGAGTAATTTATTCAACTGTATCATTCATTATTTATAAGTTTTTTCTTTTCTTTAACAAATAATTGTTTTGAAAGTATAATTTGGAGTTTGATATTTACCTTCTATTTTCTTAATTAGTTTTCGCCTAGTTAGGATATGTTAAATAGTTTTTTTTTCTATAATTATATTAATTGCATATTACACATTACACTTCACATAACATCACCACAACCCACTCATTTTAGTAATGGTTTCTAGGATATAAGATGGATGGGTTTCTTATCCTAAATGGTGTGAGTTTTAATTGGGACTTCATATCAGGGAGTACCCTTATATCTTGAAGGGCACTCCATCCTCAATAATGAAAATCCTCATCTCAAGCACTATAAGCTCGAGGTTGATGTAAATAATATGAAAAGATCCAAATAATGAATCTTGATCCACACTTCTCTATGAGGCCAATGCCTCAAGTGGCATGCTTAAAAAATCATATCTAAACAAAGGGATAAATCAACTGTAAAAGACAAACGGAAAAGAAAGGTGTAGTAAGAAGTAATGTTGAGATATGGTAACTCAATGCTGAAGCACTCCCTCTCTTTAAAATAACTCATGTGGATGAATATCTTAAAAAACCTTATGGTGGATGTATGATTCAATTCATAAATTTTCCTTCCCAAGTGAGAAGGTTAACCATGCATATCTAAATAATGGGACAAATCAAATTTAAAAGAGAAAAGGAAAAGAAATGGGTACTAAGTAATAGTGCCAAGGAATGGTAACTCAATTCTAAATCACTCTCTCTATTTAAAGGAACTCAAGTGGACGAATATCTTAAAAAATCTTATGGTGGGTATGCAATTCAAGTCATGAAGTTTCCCTCCCTTAACATCACATGTACATCATCACCCACAGATTATAACTTAGTGTTCTAGGAAATGCATATTGTCTTGGGGGTTTCACATGTAGTAAAGGTTGATATTGTCCTTGCCTTATTCCATTTAGGAAGGGGGTAAAATTTAAATGAGTCATTGAGCTATTTGAAACATGACATTTCTGACCAATTTCCTAATGATACATATCTAGATTCAATAGATCATTACTTGAGTAAATGTGTTTTCCTTGGGATTCATGATATATACATTGGGATTTGTGTATGTGCCTCAAAATTTTCATACATGCATTCAAATATGTGTACCTTCATCAATATCCCTGACTTCTTTGAGATCAATGACACATACATTGGGATCTATGACTTCCTTGGGCATTGTGACTACATTGAGAGCTGTGATAGAGCCTTGAATTTTTTAGATGGTTTTCTTGCACACTTTATGGAGGATGTTACAACTTGGATAACTTTATATCATACGTTTTTATAATTCCATATGGATCATCCCATGTTGAAGAGCTCACATGTGGCACATGTGTGGCTTATTTCACTATTTTGATGAGGATGAATTGGTGGTTGAGGTGGTTACTTCGGGTGTTCATACTGTTATCTTGGTTTGAGGGAGTTATTGATTACCTTTTGACTCCTTCCTCTCTCATTTTGGACATCATTGTATAGGTAGGACAACCACCTCTTATTATAATGTACTATTGACCCTATTGACCATATCTCCATAGTTATTTGATGAGATAATGGTTCTTTATGATTTTCTAGGCTAGATCTAGGAGGATATTATTTTTATATTGAGAAGTTTGTTGCATCTCTTGTTTATATAAGGGAAACACCTTTCATTGTGAATTTTCTAGAATCTTGTGGAGAAAACTCTTTGTCTACTTTTTGGTTCATGGTATTAATGGTTAATTAGAGAACTCTCTTGGAGATTTTGTCTATGGGGTGGAATCATGAAGGTGGGTTACACTTTAGTGACAATCAGGTCTCCAAAATTTCGAAAAACATTTTTTCGGCTGAACTAATAATATTTTTCGGCCGAAAGATATTATTTTCGGTCGAACTATTTTTTGGTTGAAAAAATAAACGTCAAATCGAACGGTGCAATAACCGCCCCCTCGATTTGCGTGTAGAAATTTGGTCAGCCGGATATTTTCTTTTCGGCAATAGGTTTTCGGCCGAAAGATAGGTCGTCCGAATTTGGAATTTGGAATTTGGAATGTTTTACAAAAATTTGTTGGCGTATGACTCTGTGAGAGCTCGTTCGTTGTGTGTATTCGTTGGCGTATGAATCTGTGAGAGCTCGGTTGCAAGCGCAAATCTCTGTAATCGTTGTCGTGAGGAGGTTGCTGAGAACATGGACATGAGCATCTGTGTTGTTGTTTGATGTGTGAACTTGTTGTCGTGAGGAGGTCACTGAGTGCACGGACGTGAGCATCTATGTTGTCGTTTGATGTGTGAACTCGTTGTCGTGAGGAGGTTGTCGGGAGGTCACGAGCACAGTGAACGTGAGGCGGAGGTCGCTGGGAGGTCGTCGGGAGGTCCTGAGCGTAGCGAAGGAGGCGGAGGTTTCCGGGGTCGTCGAGAGGTCGTGAGTGCCGGGGATTGGTAAGTTTCTTGTATGCTTAACATAGTTGTTTTAAATGTAAATATGTTTAAAATGTATGTGTTTGGACTGTTTTAATTGTTTATTACCATATCTATTCTCACCCTATTCTAACCCTGGTCATCTAAAACCATCAGTGCTCATTCAGCGTGCCTCAAGGGTGTTGTCCCTTTGGTCCTACCCATAAAGTCAACCCCCAAAACCAACCTGCACGAACCCTGTAACCTCCAAAATGG